>VNJO01007323.1:0-21335 GCA_008042535.1 Drosophila tani
CCAATTGCTGTTCTTGTTGTAATTGGTTTATTGACAGAAAATGAAAAAGCAGGCCAATGTAGTATATTCGCTTGCATATTTATTATATGCCCCACAATGGGCCACCGAGTATTGTTCCATGGATTTTTGTTGTGATATTTGCTTAAACTTTTTGTGCGCCCCGGCTCAATTAAAAATTGTTTATTTAATTTGTGGCAGTCGCACATTTAAATTTTAATTAAATACATTTTTAATGCACGACAGGTAATGGAATTGAATGTTAATGCCCCGGCTAACGTACTGCATTTGATAAATCTGTTAATTGCAGGCCGCGCCCACCAACTGACAACTGTGTCTAGACTGGAGATGACATGGGTAAAAAAGGAGAGTAAAAGATCTAATAATATGTGTTTAATTTGATTAAATATGTTTAGGTTTTGGGCCTAAAAAATATGCTAAAAGGATTGCAATTTAATCATTTTTTTCAGCTTTATTTTTGATTATTTCCTAAGGCAGTCCTTTAATTTGCCTTGAATAAATTAATTAAAATATGCCAGACAACTTTTTATAAAAATGGTTATAGTAATATGTGTTTAAATCAGTTTAGCATTTGGAATTCAAGAATTTACCAAAATTATTAGCGACTTGAAAATACTTCATTTTAATAATGGTTTACCATTCTTAAACTCTCTTAAAAAATACATAACCCTCCCTCCAAAAATCCCTCTTAAACAAACTGCACTAAAACTTCCTCTAATCACAATTTATCCCTGTTTGAACAGGCCACAAATCCGCTTATATAGACATTAAAAATACAAAAACTGCATCTTGGCCAAAACGAAAACAATCTGTGCATTGTCTTGCCTTTTATGGGCCACAGCTAATTCATGAAAATTATGAGACGACCCAGGCTTCGTCGCTTCGACAACATTCCAAACTCGGGGAGAAAAAAAAAATAAAGCCAATCTTGGGAAGACGCCCACGCGACCAAGAGATGCGTTTTTGCGTTTCGCTGGCTTTGGGCGAGGCCGCTCCTTGGGTTCGCAGGCCCAGACCAAACCAGACCCAGCCCGGCCCCGGCCTTTTGTATTAATATCAGGGTGAATATCTCAAATTTCAATGGGCCGCACAAAAATCTGGCACACATCTTTCGGCCAAGCCTAAGAGTGGCAAAAAGACGACGACCCAGTCTCGGGACTTTATTTTTTTTTGGGTCCCAGGAAGCTGGCCAGTTCCCGTTCTCAGTCCGAGTCGTGTGCGCCGCCCATCAAACAAAGCAGCGAAAATGGTAGGAAGTCCAAATGTATCTTTGTATCTCATTTTGAGTATCTCTAAATATGCACATATGTGTGTGTGTGTGTGCTGGCAGCCGCAAAAAGGCAAGTCCAGGCCCGAAATGCAGGCCAGGATGAAGTTGGAAGCTGGCTGGATGCTGGCTGCTGGTCCTCACTTAGCCAGGGCGCACTCATCAACACACGGACCGCAACGTGTCCCATTTAGAGACGGAGGAGCCAAAAAGGAAAAGAAGGAAAAAAAGATACGGCGGAAGGAGCAGGGAATAGTGAGAAGATGAGTGCACTAAAAAAAAATCGTTAACATTTATCCAAACAATAAATATATTTTAATTATAAGTAAACTCCAACTTTTCTTAATTTTCAGACATTTATAAATAAAGTTCTTTATAAATATATTTTTAGCAGTCCCAAAAGTAACTCTCTTATTTTTCAGAGTGCATAGTATAGTAAAGAATGAGCCCGAGAGCCCGAGATAGTGGCCATAAAGCATGACTCCGGCAGGCGGCGGAGATATCCTTGAGTGCGAGTCCAGTGTGCCAGGCCATTAGCCGCAAACGAGAAATGAAGATTATCTAAAAGATACATGCAGCGGCAGCGGCGGGAGCAACGATGACAACAAAACAGCACCGAACAAGTTTCATTACAACGAAAATTTCAGTTTTTGGCTGGCCATTGTTTCTGGCCTATAAGTTATGCGGCAAAAGGCGGCCGAAAGCTGCCAGCTACAAGCCTCAGACAATCCCCTCTCGCAACCCCCTAATTTCGGCCAAGAGTTAACGAAAAAGTTCCAACTTCAGTTTCAGATTCAGATTCAGATCCAGCGGAGCGAAGTTCACTTTTTGCTGCGGCCGGTCTTTGGCATTGAGGCGCCATTGTTTTGGCATAGTTTCCAAGCCCAACACCAACACCATCAGCGGCAGCAGCAGCAGCAGCGGCGCACACCCGCAAGCACATATGCACCCGGTTTTTCGCATAGTTACAGTTACAGTTACAGGCCACCGCCGACGGGCAGACAATGGTCTCGCTCTGCAGCGGAGAAAGCGGCAACCAACAATGATGCACTGCATCAAAGGTTGTGCTGGTCACACTAGAGATGGCCGCGTGCTGAGGGAAACACAGAAGTGGGGACACTGTAATTGCTGAGTTGTCCATTTACTAGACAATATTATAGAAAATAATTTTGGTGTTGATGAATGTTATTTTAAATGCTAGTACAAAGCTGCTGAGGTCCCGAAAATAGTGTGACAAACGTACAATGAAGTAATGCATCAAAGGTTGTGCTGGTCACACTAGTAAATACAAATGAGACAAATTTAGAAGAAAAGTAATTATTTCTACATTAAAAACTACTGTAGCCAATATTAACTATTTCATAAAATTAAAGTAATTTATGTTTTAAATTATTTTTCAGAAGAGTTTTCCAAGCTGTAATCATCCTGAAAATAAAGAACCTCAGCCCTTAAAAAAATCTTGTTTCCCCTCTCCAAACCGAGCTCATCTCTAGCAAAAAGACTTTGCCATTGTCCCCATTTCTGGGCTGTCCTGCTCTGTGTAGTGCATAATTGTTTTATTAGCAACATTTGCCTAAGCCAAAATCCATGCCCGGATTCCTTGCCGACACCCTGGCCACCCGCCTCTTGCATTCCCTTGGACTGCTCCTCGTCCCTGCAGCAGCGCTTCGGTTCGTGTATCTTGCAGATACGTGCACTTTGTTTGGCACTATTGCCTAGTGGCTTTGTTTTCGAACTGTAACTGAAACTGGGCTATGAGCTGGCGGAGGAAGAGCAGGAGGAGCCGGCGGAACAGGAACGTGAGATGGGACCGAAAAAGTGAATAGCAGATCGAGGGTTCCAGGTCGTTTGGGGGAGTCCAAAAAAGGGCGTCCCCAATCCAAACAAGTATCTATCCGGCGGCCCACAAAACATGGATGTATGGATACCGATGGAGGGGCGATTGTTGAGATTGTTGGCTGCTGCTGCTGCTGGGGCCCCAAGGGAAAAGGCGAAGGCGAAATCGGATTGATTGGTGAGTGCTGCCCGGAGATCTCTCCTGTCCGTCCCGTTCATTGTTTTGCACTTGCAGGTGGCATTCATAATTGTCCCTCAAGAAATCCATCCATGAGATGGAATTTTCAACAAGGATGCGTCTGGGATTATGGCAGGCACACACACACACACCAAGTGTTGGCAAATTGAAACAAAGTCCTCGGATTTCCAAAGCAAAAACAACCTCGTCTGGTGCTGCATTCAAATTAGATAAGAAACTAATTTTGGGACCACACACACACTTTGAGTATCGAGTTGCTCAGGGAAAGTAACAAAGGAAATTTTACAAATCCCATTTTAGTTCTTTGTTTTATTTATTATTTGTTTTTATTTATTGATTTTAAGCTAAAAATATGCAGTCTCCATAAAATATTTATCTTCTGATTGATTTTATTTCAAGTAACCATAATTTATTAAATTATTTTGTTTAATTCTTTGGGAGAAATAAATATAATTAAAAACCAAGCACCCTAAGTCCTTTGCATATTGCATTATTTTGTTGTCAAGTTGAGTTTCCATTTAGAAAATCATAGCTGTCAGGGCTGTCCATTTCAATTAGTTTTTCCCTTTTTTTGGAATTGGGTATATAATAACATTGTGGTAACATTATTTCGATTCTAATTGATTCTAGTGTTACAAAATCGTATCCACTCCATTGGTTTTTATCTATTTTTACAATGGCTGCAATTATAAACTAATTCTAACAAACATTAGGGTTCAAAAAAACTCATAATTGCTAATTCGCTGAAAGTAACAAATAAAATATTTATGTTTAAGCTTCTTTAATGACTGACCAAGCTGTTAAGCACCGCAATTTGATTGTTAATTTAGTGAGCAATGCCTTTAATGATCATCCGTCCATTTTCACTTGTTTTTTTTGGGGTGTAAACAGCTCCTAACATCTGACAGTTTAATTTGCAATTTTTCTTATGGCTTTGGCTTCCTTTCGACTGCCTGCAAAGTTGGCTTAAAACTATTGATAAACCATGATAGTTAATTCTCCAGGGGCTTCCGGCTGCAATTTAAACTTTGCTCAAAGGCGACTTAAAATTTGATTTATTGCACACTCAAGTCTCTCCTCCTGTCCGTCTTCGGGTCTGCCAGTCTGTGCCAGTCAGTCAGTGCGCCGTCAGTTAGTCAGCTGTAATAGCTGCTGGTTGGCAGCCGGGCATGTGTATCTGTATCTGCTGGATGTGTAGCAGCAGATAGTCTGCTGCATAATAAAAATAAAAATTTTGAACGCTGCATAAAATAGGAGAAAAAAAAAGAAACCCATCGACGGCGTCGAACAGAAGCGTGTAAAAGTGCTGTAACTTGGCCGGTTCACCAATAAAAAGTATAAAAAAATATATAAAGAAACAACAGCGCAGCTCTGGACGCTCGGAGGACGCTGCTTTGATCAATCAAGCGTCAAAATTATTGCCCTGTGCCAGCGCCAGCGACAGTTCGCGTTCGCGAGTTCGACTTGGTACACTTACAGTAAATTAAGGACTCCTAGATTGGGAACAAAAAATTTACATAATACATACATAGGTAAGAAAAAATTATGGGAAAATGTAGTATCAAAACTTGATTAATCTTAAAATAATTTCTTACTAAAAGTAAGACTAACCACAATATAATATAGTTTATCATGTTTAAAAGTCTCAACATTTTTGAAATAAAACTTATAGAATGTTGTTTAAAATTTGAGTTTTTGTATACATTTAATAATAATATGTTTAGTATGGTTTGTAATTATATACATAATGAGTTTTAAAACCATTAAAATAAACACTAGAGAATTATAAGCCAGTTCTGCTGCCGTCTCAAAATAGGCACTTGAGAATTATAATAAATTCTTGATGAAATTTTCACTTAAAAATAGAAAACAACGTTTTAAAGAATTATTAATCAAGGAATTATAATTATATTTCTTTCAAAGAATTTATGTCGGTTTTAATTTTGGATACATTTAATCAAATATATTTTATGTTACCCCAACTTCGATTATCTATTTTTTTTAACCCGGAACATTTTTTTCTCCAGTGTATCGCAATCGCTTGATGTCCAAGGGGCAGGGATGGCAGTGTCGGACGGGGGGCGTAGCGCGGATGCAATTATAACCATTTCCACGTGACGCTTCAATGAGCCGCGGCTCGCTGGCTCCCAGTGGC
Organism: Drosophila tani; assembly: GCA_008042535.1. NCBI lineage: Eukaryota > Metazoa > Arthropoda > Insecta > Diptera > Drosophilidae > Drosophila > Drosophila tani. The sequence continues at coordinate 5,476 of VNJO01007323.1, forward strand.
ATGGCTATCGCCTCGGTTCGGTTTTGGTTCGGGCTCGCTTTTGCGTTGAGGTTGAGTTTGAGTTGGTTGAGTCGAGTCGAGAGCTGGTCGCCGGCAGAAGCCGTTAGTTGTTGTTCATGGCTAAATGGAAATTTATTGCCCACCAGCAACGCCCACACAGCTGCCACCAATTCTCGACCCCAGCCACACTCGCACACACACACACACTCGACACACTACATATCGTAGATACATAGCTGCAACTCTAATGAAAGCGAATCGCAGGGGGGTTGAGTTCAGCGAGGCACAGTGGAGTGTTGGTAACAAGAACTTTACCCTAGGCAGGTCTCAAATAGATCAGGACTTCAAGCCATTTAACCTGCTAACCAGAGATAACCACAACAGTACAGAAAGGACTCGGAAATCGTTAAGGATTCAGGATAAATGTAACCTAGAAAAATCAATTATTTATTATATATTTTCTTAGGTATTTTGTTCGATTAATAACTGCAAAAAATCGCATATAACTGAATTTCCTATAGCTTTCCGTCAAAAAATTACAATTATCTTTCTGGGTATTTCAGAGCTTATACCTTGAGCCACTTGCTCTTGGATTTCAACCATATTTGCCTCAAAATCCTCCTTGATTTGAATATACTGAGCCCTGGATCTACTTTCTGAGCCAGCGCTCTGATGCAACTCCTTGGCAAACCCTGGAGGGGCAACCGAACGTGCGTCGCTCCATTCTGGAAGCCATCATGTTGCCGCTGCTCAAGTGGCGCCCACTCTCATCACATCAGACCATCAGGCCCCGATGAGGATGTGCAACATTGGCCAATGTGGGCGTGGAGAGTGGAGCGATGGCTTGTTGGCCATGTTGTTATTATGCGACCGGTGTGGCGCATAATGCAGCTAATCTGGGGAATTAGGTAAAAAGGCTGACAAAAGCCGAACGGGCTGCGATATTGCTGCTACATTGCATGCCAGCAACATTGCACATTGCAATATCGTATCCTGTTAGGCAAAGTAACTTGGCCTGAATGCTTACACCATAAAAAATAAAGACTTGCAAGGGGAAATAAAGAGGAATTCTTGCAAAAGTCAAGCGTAAAGTGCAATTCTCTCCATAAATACTTTTTGCCAGAATGTGAACATCTTAATAATTTATTAAAAGGATTCCTTATGTCAAAATATCTTACAAATTTTTCTGAGCAATTTTAACATTTATTCTTATAAACCCACAATAATAAATTCCTTTATTAACTCTCTCAATTGCTTCTCAATTAAATCTTAGCTTCAGTACCATATAAATTAATTGATCTTTCTTCTTGTGTAGTGGACTCACAGCGCCTATCTTTGGCCAAGTGTCCTGCGTATTATCCGACTTTTCTTTTATTTTCTCTGAAGGATTTACGGCAGCAACGCACAGGCACAGGCACAGAGTCAAAGTAGCTAAGCGAATTAAAAAAGTAAACTTGAAAGTAAATTAAATGACAGCCAAGTTGGAAACCGGAGGAAATGAGAGGCGGCTCGGCGCTCAGCCAGCTGATAAGTTGCTAAGCCCGGGAGAAAACGACAATGCTGGAGGAGGTAGGTATCTGCAGCCGAAGGATCAAGGGATGAGGAGAGCTGGAGCGGCGGCGACCGCAGCGAGGAAAATGTTTTAAAATGAAATCACTTTTAATGAGTCATTCAAGTGGCATGAAGACGGCAACAGACTCGACTCAATCTCCTCTCCCTCTCTCTCTCTCCATGCCACTGTTAGCCGACTTGACTAGCCAGCCAGCCAGGCAGCATAAAAATAATAATTTTTACAGCTCGCAACAAACAAAAAGAACAACGAAAAAATGATGGTTGTTAAAGGCTAGAATTAGAGTGGTGAACATTAGATACCCCTTGGTTTTAGCTAAGATTTTTAGGTAATAAAATAATAATAATAAAAAGGCTTTGTTCAGTACAAGAGATTCCAGAGAAGCTAAGGTTTTTCAGATCATAATTAAACAACAATTTTAAGACAAAGAAACATAAAGCATCCTTTTTTATTATCTTTATCTAAGAACCTAAATACATTCTTAAATATCTAATTTAAATAAGAATAAAATTAAATTATCTAAATTGTATTTTTTAGCCCTAAGCAGACATCAATCTACCCTGTTCCAGGGTACAAATGGATTGCCTCGAAAAGGAAGGAAGGCAAGAGCAATAATAATTTCGCGTACGGACACTGCCAAGTGGAAGCGCCAAGCTCCGCTCCAGGAAGCGTCAGTCGCCAGTCGCCGCCCCCGCATACTTGCTGCTGGTGCTCCTCGTGCCCCTCTCATCCTCTTGGAAGGACAGGAAATCACTGGCAAAGGCAAGGCAGTGGCAACCAAAGCGGCAACAAGTGGCCACGACTCTCTCTCTCTCTCTTCTCAAAGATTCAGCTCCTGCGGCCATTTCACTTTGCTTTTCATTTTATTGCTAATTTTTTTTTCATATTTTTTTTTTATTTTTGCTCTTCCAGCGAGTTTTTGCAAATTATAATGACAGCCCCCAGATACGGAATACTGCAGAGTGGTGGTGGTAGTAGTCAAGTGCTAAGAGGGGGGTTTCTGCTTGTGGGGGCTGGTCAATGAAGGCGAATAGACATTTAATGAAACGAAACGACAACAAATTGTTTAAACATTATTTGCGCTTTCCCTTTGCCGTTTCGCCTTTCCGCTCCTTTAATTTTTCCCATTTTTTTTCTACGTTATATATACGTTATTGTTAATAAACAGACATTACAAAGCAGATAATGAGCGACCGACAAGGACTTGGCAGAATGGAAATTGAAATTGTGCAAGGCTTTGACAGCAAACTGGAAAATCATTCATACAGCAATTTGTAAAAGGGTTTTGCCAAGATGGAATAGAAAAGTGACTAGTAAAGGGGGTAAAGGGGGTCTTTTTAAATATAAGGAGATTGCCAATTAATAATAAAATATTAGCAAAGCTGTAGGGAATGCAGCGAAATAACTGTTGTAACTTTAAGATAATTATAGGAGTGCTTTAGAAATAACTGAGTTTTGTCTAAAAAAAAAAATTCCACTGAATTTGCGGCCTTATAATTTTTATTGCATACTTTTAGACACATTTTAAAGTGATTTCAAAACTCAAAAATGATAATAATAGATTTAATTTTATTTGTCTTTATAAATACTATCTAGAAATAATTAAATACTTACATAATACATACTAAATATATTCCTTTTAATAATAAATTACCAAATATAGCTTAGATAAATTACAAATAAATTGTAAATAGCCTACTTATTCGCTTGTTTTATCTACTTTTAAATTTTGTAAGCAAGCCTTACAAATTTCACCAATTCAATAGAGATTACTTTGCTCATCCCCTTGCAATCCCCTCTGTTTTCAGCTGTCAATATAATTTATACATCTTATTAATGGCTAAACTATTTTTCACTTATTTCAAAGTTTTGCAAAACTTCTTGGCTATTTTTCTCGCTTTCCCTGCGACGATAGATATTTTAATCCTGTCGCCAGCAAATTTCCTTCGACAGCTCGTCCGACCGTGAATGATTTCACTTAACGCTGCCGGGGATAAAACAACAATGTTATCGCTTAATACTTATATATCTTATATATATATATTTTCCTGTCATTTAATTTCTTTTCCTTCTTTCAAAGCTGTTGTTCCAGGATGCGACCCGGTTTTATGGTCCTTTGTTTTCGCGCCAAATGCTTTGCAAACGATTGCCGGGGATGCCAAATAGAAAATCATCATAATTTTCCTTTATTACCAGAGTTTTTACCCATTTGCCATAGTTGTTTTTCCATGCTTTTTATGGGCAAACTTTGGACCGATTCCGTATAGCTATAGCTATGGCTTTAATTGCCATTGTCATGGGCTGGGCCTTGCTCATTGCCGTTGTCATTGTTTGTCACAGTCTGTTCCACTCAGAGTCATCAAAAAATAAAGGAAAAAAAAGGAGAGAAAGGGGAAAAAACACGAGAGTAACTTTGTCGGAAACTCCTTTGATTTGTTTTCAGCACAACAGTGTAAAAGTTTTGTATGAAGAGGACCCAGGACCCCAGACCCCAGTGTGTGTGCGAACTTTTGAAGACAAAACATTTTTGAGTTATTAATGAAAAGTTGTTGTCTATCCCGGACGGAAGAACCTGCAGCTGAGGTTGGGGGCCGGGCCTCAGTTTATATAGCAAATACACAAGTGCTAACTAAATGTTATGCTTTCATTATGCTCAGTAGCTGTTCCGCAAAAGTTTTCCACAGAGAACTTTCCTCCTCTCGGCTATTGGCTTAGCTTGATTTTTTTCCACCTGTTTTATTCAATTTTTATTTCGTTTTTGTTACCTTACTCTTGGCTGAATTTCCTTTTTATAGACACGCATTTGTTTGCGTAAAGTGCACTTTTTAACTAACTTGTCTAACGCAACTAATGAAAAGATTTGTTATTAGTTTTTCGGCCAGAAGGAGCACAGCAACACCAGCTGCCGGGTAACTTGGCCCAGGGAATTATACATAAACATTGGACCAAACCAGGCAAACACACACCACACACACACTCGGCGGGGTAAAAATAAAAAGAAATATGTTCGCAACTTGAAAAAGTAAATAAATATTTGAACAACTTCTTATGGCCAACTATTTGTTTGGCAGACGAGCGAGCGAGCAAACGGAAAGAACAAGTTTCGGTGGGCCAGGCCCGAAAGCACAAAAAGGTGAGTTCAATTCTGCACCAAAGTGTGGAACTTTCGAAGCCATTATGTGAAAGTTTTATTTCGCATCGCCTCGGCCAGGGCCAGAGCCAGAGCCGAGCCAGAGCCTCGCCTGGCAATCGACAAGTTTTCCTCTTGGGTTGCTCCTAGGTTTGGGGGCAGGAGAATTGGATTGGCAAATTGTTCGGCACATAATTTTAGAGGCAATTTAACAAAATGAAATTTAAGGAAAAATTCTTTCACAAACTAAAACTATGTGCGAAGATTGTGATTTCAACTTATTTCTAGTCGGGGAATTAAGTAAATATTGGCGTTCGGGGAGCTACGAATCTATTATCGATGGTTCGGGCAGAGTGAGTCAGGATGTCGATATTAAATGTTCAGTTTATTTTATAAAATATAAATAAATAATAATAAAGATATTTGGGCTTTAAAAAATTAAACTTTCTATTAATAATTTAAATAACTAAATGGAATCATTTGTAATGAAATACAATTTATAATAAATTTAAATAAGGCTTAAACCTACTTAAGCAAAGCTTATAAATGAGAAATACTTATAGACTTCATATACAAACCCATTCATTTTCTGTATTACAAAGCAACCTCCATGAAATCTATAAAAAATCAATTCATATTTTCTTTTTGAATGAATTTCAGGTTCTACGTAGGTGGTTTCCTTTCAAAGCCGTCCAAAATCGCTTGTTTAATATAATAATAAAAGCCATTCAAAGTCTTGTTCGAGCATCTCTAAAAGCTACCTAAATATGGACATCGACTGTGGGGCATTGTTCGCCACACAATTGGCATATTAAGTGACCGTTTTTGTGGTGGATATTTAACATAACATCACTACTAACCGTGGCTATTTTTGGCCTTGGCTTTATCTAAAACAGATAATTAAGTCCGCTTTGAGCCGCGGCTGTCTCCCAGCTGATTGATTGACTTTATCGGCCGTTTGTGCGGGGCCTTATCAACACTCGGCCCGGAGTCAATCTTTTTGGCCTGGCCCCGTCTCCGTCGTTTGCGGCCTATCAAGATGCAGTCAGAAAATGCATAAAGTACGTATCTCACGGCGCACCGCAAGAACCACAAGAGGCTGGAGAGGAGGAGAGGAGAGCGAAGAGGTAAGAGTCTCAGATTAAAACGAGTTTTTAACGGCAATCGTGTAGGCCGAGGAGTGCCATCTTTATGGACAGGTTAAGACAACTTCCTGCGTCCCGGTGCCCCCCTGCCGAGGAGTCGGCCTGATCGACAGTTCAACATGAAAATGGAACCAAAAAAAGGATGACACACCATCAAGACATTTCATGGTATTTTTTTTTGTAAATAAATTAGTTTGCTTTTATTTACAGATCTTAAGGTTAGTTAACAAAGTGAGGGGGGTACTTATTAGGGAAGATGATTTTACAGTCTTTTCAGTCAGTGTTTCTCCTTAAATTAATTAGGAAACATTCTTACAAAATATTAGTAGTAATTTTTACAGGTATTAATACAGAGTTTTTATAACTGTGAATATTTTCTAAAAAATAACTTTTATGAGTAATAAAAATATAACATTTTAGAGCAAGTGTACCCAAGTTCAAAAATAAAGACATGGGAAAGGGTTGCCATAGTGATACATTTAGGAAGCCATGGTCACACTTATTGTATTTTAATTCCTTTTAATACAAAATTCCTTTTTGATATAAAATTTAAACAGTTAGGATTCTTATGAAGCTAATTCTATATTTTCGGAGGAAAGATTTTCTGATATCATCAAAAGGTGTAACATTTATTTATATATTTTCTTATACAATTTCTCTATATACAAGAAATGTTTGGTCCGAGTAAATCCAACATTTAATTCAAACTATCTGTAAACCGCTTTCTTCAACAGCTTCCAACTTCCAGCAATACACAATGTTTCTCCCAAGTGTTGTCACGAAATTTATTATCCCCGACATCTGGCATCTCGCGTTCCAGGTGTTCCTCGTGGCTGGGAGAATCAATCAAGCGTCAGTTCTTATGGCCACCCGCATTCTGCAGTAGTTTATGACGCTGCTCTGCTCTGTCACACCGAATTTCCAGGCGGCTGCATAAGCGTTATGGACAAAAAAAGAGAGAAAAAGGCAGCCCGTTAAAAATGCATGTAGTATACGGATAATTTGATTAATAGCGACAGCTAGAACAAAACGAGGCAGATGGAATTATGTATGAATGTTGAATGTGTTAAAATGAATTATTTATGACATTACATGCAAATCAAAGTTGGCAACAGAAGAGGTAATTTCAAATTTAAATTATTGACTTTTTTTTCTTCATTGTTTGCTACGTTCATTACCTGCCCATCAATTTGTAATTGGATCCACACCAAAAAGGCAGCTATTATACAAACATTAAAAAAGAAAACCTACAGACATACATGGGCTGAAAAAAACTTTATGTTTGTTGAAATATTCATTGTTAAATGCTGCGAAAGAATGCATATTTATTAACGGTTATGATTTGTGTGAATTATTTAAGCTGGAAAAAATTGCAAAATCAATGGATTAATTATTATTTCAGCCTCCAGTCCAGCGATGATCCCGATCCAGATCCAAAACCAAACCAAACTACAACAATCGAGCCAACGCCTGCGAAAGAGAAACTAAAGAAAAAAGTCTGGACAAGAGTGGCCACTGGCCAGCATTATGCGATAGGATTAGGCGGTTGGGTGGGTGGCCCGGGGAATTTGGGAGTTGGAACTTGGTTTCGACACCGTCACTTGGGCATTTGCTTGTGCAAAGGTAAAGGGCAAAGGAAAAACTCTCGAAAAAATAACATGCATACATATGTATACAGCATTGTAACCGTGGAGCTGTGAACACGCAGCTAGAAAAATACTCTGAAAAAGCCAAAGCTCCTCGCGTTGTAACTGCAGGTGAAAATGGATTCTGAAAATTGGGTTAATTGATGCTTAGTGTTTTGCTTCAGCGGCAGGGTCGAGAGTGGGTGGTGGCTGTGGCTGTGGCTATGGCCGTGGGCGTGGTTATTTAGCGCCAAGTGGCTAATAGTTTTTGCCACCCGCTGTTCCTGCCCCGCTCGGCTTGGCGAGCAAGCGGAAGCGGAAACCGGAAATGCGCACAAGGAAACACACACAAACATGGGCGCACAAACACATTTCATGTTTACACTAGTACTTGAAGTTTTCACAATCAAGTGTGACCGAATTTGTAAAAAATACAAAAGAAATGGTTGCCACATTGATAAAATCTGGAAATATTGGTCACACTAATTGTATTTTATTTTCTCTTTAAATTAATCAAGAATTGGAGGTTGTAAAATTGAAATAGCATGAAATTACTGGATTTTATGGATTTTTAAAAAAGTAAGATTTAACTTATGTTGAAAAATTAAAGTCGCATACACAAAAACAACAGAAAAAGCGTTGCCGTTTGACATCTTTGGTCACTCTAATTTTGTTAAATTTGAATTGCTTATTCTATATTTATAAACAGTCTTTTACATCATTATTTTCTTAATTTTTCATCGCATAAACCTGCTAGCAAATGCCAAAATGGCGTCGTCGCTTTGAGTTTGGGGACTAAAAGGTAGAAAGGTCAGCTAAAGAGCCACATAAACGCCATATATATATATATATATTATATATACGTGTAATTAGCATTATAGCCCATTGTCGAATTATACACACCGGGACTGCCCTGTTCCGTGAGATTGGCAATGAGAGTGGGAGGTCCACTGCTCAGGCTGCCTCCACTTGCACCGCCGTTTCCGCCGGCAGCAGAGGCAGCACCTCCTCCTCCTCCTGCTCCTCCGGTTCCAGAACTGCCAGCTCCACTGGCCGCCGGATCCAGGGCCTGGGCGACGTCGAGGAGCAGCACCAGCAGCAGGAGCGGAAGCATGCACATCCAGACGAAGGCCGCTCTAAGCGCTGGCCGCTGCCTCATCTTGCAATTTGGTATTTTGGCTATGTGCTTGTTGTACTCCCGCACCGGCATCAACATGTTCCATTGGTTGCTACTTGGCTCCCTGGCTCCGATGGCGCTAATTGTGGACGATGTGGATGCTCTGCAAGGAGTTTGGGGATTTCGGGGGTTAAGTAATGAATTGCATTTGTGGTCAGAGAAAAAAAAGGAAAAGATATATATATCCATTGGTAGTCAAGCACTTTTTATAGAGTTTTTTTTTCACTATTGTTTACGCAAATACGTATCACAGCTGCCCATCTTTTTCACACTTTTATTTGATTTTTTGTTTGCAACAGTTACAAAAGTAGCTCACTTTATTTGTTATTTAGTTGTTGTTTTTTGCACTTTACAGATACCTTTCGATATATTTTAATAGATTTAATTAAAGCAAATGCATTGCGCGGATGCCATTGGTATCATATTGTAATATATTTGTATATTTATTTTGTAGATTTTTGCACTTTTAGCACTTAACCACGACGACGTTATTATTCCTTTAGTGTGATTTTTTATGCCCTTCCCGAGGCCTGTGTTTATCGCTCTTTCATTGCTTTAAATTATCGATTTATGAGCACGAGTTTTTGCTTAGAATTTTTCGGTTTATTCATACAACACCTTGGCTCAGCTTTGTATCTCTTTGTGTGTTTATATTTATGCATTGCACTTGTGCCAAGGGCTTTTCACTGTTTTTCTTGTTGTGTTGCCTTGTTTTGTTACATTTATAAATGGTTTAGAGGGAGCAGCAGCAGCAGCCACACACGCACAGCTGTGGCTACAATTTGTAACTGCCGGAGATCCTTCGCTGTCCTTGCTTGCGTTTTCCGTACTCAGTTTTCAGCTATTGCCAAGCCAGTCAGCCAATGTTTACACACGCTCAAGAACTTTTTGTTGGTCGTCAACAAACCATCAAGCATTTGCGTTATATTGCTTATCAGCGGCTGAGATATGGGGATAGAGGTTGGGTTGAGTTGAGTTGAGGCGTCCTGCTTGTGCTTCTCTTTTCGTATTTGATTTACCCTTCGGAAAAGCGAAACGTGCTCACATGCGGTTCGCTCAAATTTTCCAGTGTGTTGTTTCAGTCAATTGCCGCATTTTAAAAACGCATAAAATTGCTTTATGTTTGCCTTTCCATTTCTCTCCGACTCCTACTCCGACTCCTACTCCTCCCTACTCTTCTTCGGGCTTATCCTCCGGCGTAAATTTATGCAAGGCGCCTTAGTTAGACAGACGCGCGGCGCGTTGGCGTTTATTCAGCCTTTTCTTTTATTTTTTCTTTCTTTCTTGCAAAGGGGATTTTACTCGAGGGAAAATGCAGCTGCAGCAGCGTTCAGGTATCTTCCTATCGGCTCCGTATCGCTCCGTCCTCGGGGTAAGTATCTGTAAGTGGTGCATAAGTGGCAGAGAAATGTTATTGATGATTTATTTGCATTTGGCATTGATATATGCTAATGTTTCCCTCTTTCTTTGTCCGTCTACGTCTTCGACTTCGTCTCGAAATAAAAACAAAACCAAAACCGTAACCAAGTCGTACTGAAAAAAAAAAAGAAGGAGGAAGGTTCCTCACGGTCTCCGGGCTATGGGATTATGTTATCTTTGGCCGCGGCCTGTGTTGGCTTTTCAATTTTTCATGCGCCGCTCGCGACAGCACCGAGAAAAGAAAGAAATTATTATGGCATTTTTTCCCTTGCTTTCCTTAAAGTCATTTTTATTTGCATTTCGTGATTTCGAACAGACAGATAAGACTTGCATCGTTCCGTTCCGTTTTTTTGGAAATGCGCTCCGTCAACTCAAATATTTGATTTAATTCCATGACATAATAATTAATCACCCGGCACCTTTTACGAGACGTGCCTAACCCCGGGCTCTTGCCTCGGCTCTCCCTCGTTTATTTGTTTATAATTAAATATTATTTGGCAGTCCAAATGAGACAGCCGGCGACCAGGCGAGTGGCATTTATCAGTCATTCACTTTGGCTAGTTTTGTTTCGTTTCTTTTTTTTATATATTTGTTTCCCTCTCTCTGCCCTTTGTTTAATGAGTTACAAATTTGGTTTTTCAGTTGTTTAATGGCTGACAGCATTATAGATTAGTGGACGAAAGTTTTTCCAGTCCGCTATACTAGAAAAAAGGTCTTAGATATTTTAAATTTTGAAAAATATATATGCTTTGGTTACAGCTGGCCCTAAAAATATATTTATAAGAATATTACAGAAATAACAACTTAAAGCAAAAACCTAGATCAATTTCCACTCCTAACATATAAACATAACCTTACATCTTATTTTCTAATGTAAGAAATATTTATTATACTAAAAATTAAACTCCTTAAATAATTTCTAATACATTTTAAATTTTATTTAGAGTGCACTCCTCTCTTTTATAAGTTTTTTCCATGTCATTTACATGGGATCTGGGAACCGTTTGCCCCGCGGCCGTTTTTGTCGTCCGTCTGTCGCCGTTTGTATCTTTGTATCTGGCTACTTGGTGGGTCTCTGAATGTATCTGTATCTCGGCGTCTGAGGCGGCTATTTCTCGGCTAATGTGTAGTGTGTGTGTATTTTTCTGGGCTAATAGCTGCTGGCCAGCCAGCCTTTCGGGGGGAATTTGTGTTAATTGTATGCTCGTTATGAATGTTCGTTGGCATTTTAAATTATTGCAGAGATTTTTGTTTTTTCTATTTTTTGGGAAAGAGATTTGAACAATATCTGACATAATTTATGACCGCTGCTATTAGTTTTAAAAGCATTTCCACTTGGAATTTATTTCTGCCAAAAATAGTGTTCATGGTTATTGATTTTTTTAAATTAGGAACAGTTCCATGAGAACCTGTTGCTTTTGTGGGGAAAATAAATAAATAAAGAAGTTTTATATAACATAAAAAGTTATTAAACATATTTTTCCCTCTATTAAAGTAATTATGCTTTTGAGGCAATAAAGCCTGGATTAAAATGTTGCTTAAATATATAATTGCTGACTGTAAAATCCCATTTAAATTATCGTTTTGATTATTATCAAAACATATTAACCTGTTCCTCCCTCATTTTGTATAATTTATTTAGGCAAATTTTTACGCTCCATGCGACTTCAAAACACAACTCTCTCTGCCGATTAGCATATATTGGTAAGAATACTCGTACCGAAGCCAGCAGAGAACGTAGAAGGCAGAACGATGCCCTAAGAGATTGCCTCATTCGGTATTAAAAATTCATGCACTCAACTGTCAGAGACCTTCAGATACATTTGAAATTCAAGTGCCACGGCACACGCGCATCGCTAAAAGTGTCAAATTGGCAAAAGTGGACGCGGACTCGAAACAGAAACAGAGAAACATTCTAAAACAAACTTTTGAAGCCTACCAAAGAGGGAAGGAGTATGTGTGTGTGTAAGAAATTGATATCATTTATCAAACTGACACATACAGAATCTTTTCTTACGGAAACTTTTGCAAATGAGGCAGCAGTCTCTTGGCATAAATAAACATAAGGGAGGAGGCGGCAGCCTAATTGAATTCAGCGAGGCGAGAGTAAGCGAGAAATACATAAATAATCGGGCGAGATCGGCCGCAGCATCGGCTTTATTAGTTCATTAAAGATGTTGAATTTGCATACGGAAAAGACCGAAAGAGCGAATAAAAATAAATGTAAATTAAAGCAAACAATGCAAAGAGAGCCATTCAAATTGTTTTATATTCCTTTTTGCCCCCTCTTGAGGCAAAGCGAAAAAGTTCCAATTGCCGAAAAAAAAACTTCAGAAGTCAGCCACATGCAACATGAATATCAAAATCAGAGAGCAACCAGGGGAAGCCTTGTAAAAAAAAAAAATATATACAAAATACTTTATGGCGAGGGAGGTACTGTTCGGTTTGTATTTATATTTGTATTTCGTGGAAGCGAGTGCAGCAAATCAATGCCCCAAACAACTATGAGAGCTGCGTGTCAGGGCCACCAAAAAATACGTACGTATACATATAAAAATTCCAGGAAGCCCTCTCAGCGATCAGACCCAGTCCCACTTGTAATAAAAAATATTTTCAATAATAAAGTGTATTAAGTTGTGAAGTGCACACAGTGAAAATAAATGAAATGTGAACCATGGAAAAGCTTCGAAAAGCAATAAGAGTGAAAAATTCTCCTTTCCCTTGCGCCGCTCCCTTTTTTTTATCATACACAAAACAAAGAAATAAAAAATATAACGAAAAAATGCTATATACAAGTGCTGGGTCTGGCTGCTGCTTGCGTGTAAATATAAATATTTTTTCCATACAAATACCAGGAGAGGTTGGGAGTTGCATGGAGACAACTCTGGTTTGTTGATTCTACGAATACGACCGACTGAACGAATGCATGAATGTGTCAATGGCTCAAAACGATTTATACAGCATATTAAATTCTGACATCAATGTTTGATTGTCCATACATGAAAAGTAATAAAATGAAACGCAGAGAGAGGTAAAAGCGAGGCGAGTAATGAAATCAAATAAAGTGTGCCGTGCCGGGCTGCATCTCTAAAACTGGATTTCTCCACTTCGGAATCGAAATCGAAATTGAAACTCATTTAAGTTTCAACTTATTTGTTGGCCTGTCCGATTGTAGTTTCACGTTTAAAGAGATTACATTGAAATTGAAGTGCTTGCACTGAAAATCTCTGAAAAATCCCCAGTCCATTTCCTAGGGTTTCCTTGCATTCTTCTTTTATTTACCGGCTGACCCGAGGCTTATTCTTCAATCCATTGTTGTTGTTTCGAAGAGGTGGAGAGGCCACCGAAAAGCTGAACCGAATTGGATTTAACCCCTTTTTTCCCCAGGTCTGCGCCGAGGTTGGTGCATGGCAAAAGGGATTAGAACGGTTCTCGGCACACAACACACCCACAGAGCCCCACAGGGCCCTACGAATGCCAGAGGGGATTTCTCTGTTATGCAGAGAAGCCAAACTCAAATTGCTGCATACTTTTGTTACTTGTTGATGCAGTGCCATTTCTTGGGGGCGATCTGTCTAAAAATTCCTTTGAAATCTTTGGCCAAAGCAGAGAGAAATTGGTTAAGATTTCCATTTGGTTAGCTGCCTGAAAAGATTTACGTAGGAGCGGGCTTAAGAGAAACTATTAAGATGCTGTTTAGGGCATAGGTAATAGGGAGTAACTCCTAGAGAGGAATATTAATAGATTTAAAACATCAAAATCTTTGTTGCTTTTCCCTATTTACTCCAAACTCCATTTTAAACTCCACACCAAACTCGGTTTCCCCCGTTAGACCCCCACAAATTAATCCCAAAACCCATTAAAACCCAAAATCATATAATGACCAGGTCAATTTGCAATTCTCTCTGTGCTGCAAGAGCCCAGCTCCTATTAAGGCCTCTCTCGTTGCCCCGAAATATTGCTTAGTTAAGGGGCATTATTCAAATGGCAAAGCCCATCCACAAATTATCGCGCTTCGCACATTCCGCGCACCTGCTTTGGCATATGCTAATTAAAGGCGCCGCCTCACTCCGCTCCACTCCCCGTTAACTGGGTCACGGGAATGACATCGGCGAATATGCATATTGCCATATTGCCTGGCATATAGCCTGGCGGCGGGCTAACGGCATTTGGCCGGAGCTCACAGAGAGAGTGAGAGATGCCCATGGAGCCTATGGGCGAACTATCAATCTTGTGCAAGGCAAAACATAATTTATAACCCGAAAAAGGGGGGCCGCTGCTAGGCTATGGCACATCTCTGGCAACTCTTCTATGCTGCACATGATGGCACACCATCTCAAACACGCCCACTGACATCGCAGCACGGAAATAAAAATTCCAGGGCTTAGTTTTCTTAATAATTGTTTACATAGGGAGATTGTGAAAATAATTAAATGGGTTTCCGGGTATTACATGGGATTGAAGTATGTTTAAAAATGTTCTAGAGATCAATTTCCCTCTTATTTTTAAGCAATTTATAAACCAATCTCATTTAAAATTAATTCCCATTTTTCCCTGTGCAAAAGAGGTGTGACCAATGGTGCTATAACGCAAGTTTTCGGCACAAAAGGCAATGTCAGTTGCGGTTCTTTTAATGAGCCGCCGCCAAAGCGTGAAAAAGCGCAGCATTTGCCGTCCGCCTCTTGTACCGGGGATATCCCCCTTTGGCGTTCTCCTAGCGCTCAGCTGAAAAAGGTGAGGCGTCGGCCGCCAGGTTGATAATTATGAATGGAGCCAACTGTAAACTGACACAAAACAAACTCAACCCACACACACACACACCTAGCGAGCGAGCTAGCACACGGGGCCATTGAGCTGTCAGGCTGCGGCGACCTCGCGCTGATGCGGCAGCTACACCCAAAATGCAACGCCCCTGCAAGAGGTAAGCAGCTTAATCGAGCTGCATCTACTAGCTGCATCGCTATGCCACAGCCAGCCCCTAAAACCCGGGCTCCAAGCCCAAGCCCAAGCCCATCCACATCCACAACCACCATGCCCCTCATAGTCGGTGTCTGTGCCGCCGTTATCATTAGTTGCATCTTAGAGGCACTCAGCCGCAGCTGAAAAGCTTTCAGGCCCCGGTTTCCAGCTCACAGGTATAAGGTTTTACACTTGAAGAAAAATGGTACATAAAGGTATGTTTTGAAATGTAGTTTTTATAAGGGAATTGAAACTTAAAATAAGTAACTGATACTTTAAAAGAAATAAGTTAGAGCCCTATAAATAAGAACAATTGTATTGCAGTTTTTTAAGTATTACGGTTTTTAAACTACAAATAAATAACTAAAACATTATTTGAAATAAAATAAGCCTCAAGAAATAAAAACTGCTATATTATAGAATTTCGTGCAAATGTGAGTTATGATTCTCAAGTGGTTTTTCAGAGCATATTTCAGATGTAATCTATTGACTGTATTTTAAAGTAATGTAAAATTTTTTAATGGAACTAGTTTAGCTAGCCTATTAAATATCAACAATGTTGATAAGTTCTTAAATACAATTTTAAAGATTTTACGGCAAATATAATTTTTTAATTATTTAATGATTTTCCCCAGTGTAACACCCATACCCAAGTCAAGTGCAGAACGCATTCGGATAGGGAAAAAGTGGAGGAAAAGGAAACGAAAGGAGTGGAAAGGAAAGGAAAGGTAAGGAGAAAAGGCAGGCTCACTGCCGNTGGAGCAGCACCAGCAGCAGGAGCGGAAGCATGCACATCCAGACGAAGGCCGCTCTAAGCGCTGGCCGCTGCCTCATC
>VNJO01007325.1:0-16796 GCA_008042535.1 Drosophila tani
TCAGTCGGCCGTCAAATTGATGGGTGATTGATGGCTAAGTTAAGTGCCTTTAACTAGGCAGCGCTTAGCTATGATAAATGGTGAGGAAAAAAAAATGCAAGTCCTAATTAATTTCAATTTTAAACTTTGCGTTTTGACAGAGTTGTCACCTTGGGAGACTTTTCAGCTTACTGACAATTTGTGGGGAATAAAAAAAAATAATTACAGCATATTATGGGTATGTAAAAACTAAATACTTAAAACGTGTTTGTTTGAAAATCATTTTTTTTTTAAATAAGTAATATATTTCCACTTTAAAATCAAAAAAAAAAAAAGGTTTAGGAAATAAAGGAATTTGGAAATATATATTAAACTTAATATATTACTGTTTATTATTTATTTTTAATTGTATGCTGAGTAATAGTTATATTTTTGTGTAAACTTACGCACTCATCCCACTGTGACCACTGTTACGCCTGCAGCGGAATTTGGCAAACTGGAAAACTGCATGAAAATATGCAAAAACGTCGAAATGATTGCGGCTGAGCCGCACTGAATTCCCTCTCCTTCTTTCCCTGCAACCCATATCCGTCTCATCTGCTCCCTGGCGTCACCTCCCCGCTCTCTGCCCCTTTTCCCCTTGAGCGCGCTTTTCCGCAATTCGCATTTTACCCGCTTTTCTCTGTTTATGCACGGGAAAAAATTGAATATTCTGCAATCAATGTTAGTTAATAAAATTAGATGTTAAGGATATTTATCTTACAGATATTTTCTTTTTAATTTGATTTTTATTTCAAATCTAAACAATTATTTTTTATTAATTAGTAACCATTAACTTTTAATTAGTGTTTCTATTATTATAAAAATCAACTTCTCTTTCTGATATTTAAACAGAAGAACTATCATTCTTCCAGCTACAATTTATTGTCTCTATTATTACCTATAATATATCACATTCATAACTATTAATATCAATATTTTCTGATATAATAAATATAATAAAAAATCATCTAAGTACACAAATTTTTGTGCTGTGTTTTTTGGGTTTTAGGTCGCCAAAGCTCGGTGCCCTGCATGCAACGAAAATGAAATTAAGTCAAGACGGTAGTCACATTAATCGACCGTGCCTCCTTTTGTCCCCATAGCCCCCGCGATTTTCCACGGCTTTCCACGGGATTTATTTCGCTTTTCTCCGCTGCCGCCGCTGCTGCTGCTGATTTTCACTTCTTAACAACAATTAAGCGCGCACATAAGTCAAAACCGCAACAACAACAGCAACGAAATGGAGCAACCGATGTGAAAATCACAGCAACCAAATAAATTGTTAAGAAAAGTGCGGGGTGCGGTGAATGAGGAGCAAAGTGTAGTTAGGAAAAAAAACCATTTCCTGTAAAACAACTAGTGGCAGCGACAGGCATGCCTCCCGCCCCCCCGTAAAGCCCACTTTAAAGCAATCGCCTTTGAACCCTCACTCTTCTTTGCACTTTTGCACTGAGACAAATTAGAAAAAAGTTGGAATTATAAAGGGAATTTAGCTAAAATTATGAAAAAAATTTAATATAAAAATTGTTCGAATATTGAACAAAAAAATCTATCAATTAAAATTCTTTTATTATAAATTTTATTAGATAAAAGGCTTTTAAACTTTATATATGATATTTTCGGATTATACATTTTAACTAAAGTTATTACTACAACTTCTTAAATAAATTTTTTATTTAACTTTAGGAAATATGATAGTAAAAATACTAAAATGTTTAAATATAATTTCAGTGTTCTAATAAGGATACAACCTTTATATTATTTTTTACAAACTGGGTTACTTATTCAGTTGCTAGATATTGGCTAGTTTTTTAAAAACCATAGTTAGATGATTTGTAATATTTAAAGTACTATTTGTGCTTTAAATTCCATTTGTGCTAAAATTTTCTTAATTATATATTTTTCTGCCCGTGGAATCCTGCACTCCACCCACACTTCCCCCGACCCGCTTTAACAGCCCGACATTTGCAATTGGAGGGCGCTCTCGTTGAGCATCGACCGCACAAATAATTGGAACTTAGTCTAGTTGATGGCGGGTGCGAATGGGATGGAGGGAGTAATGGCGAAAGAGATGGCTAGATGGCAGGAAGAAAGAGAAGCGGAGGCGGCGAGGGCAAACTGCCAGACACAATGAGCCGCACTTGAAGTGCATTATCCGTTGTTCTCGACATCTTTGCGGTGAAAATGCCGCTTCTGTGCCTTTGCCCTTCATCCCCCTCGATCCTATTCACTGCGCCCCCCCTTTTTTCACTTTTCCTCCTCTGCCTCTGTTTCACTTTTTTCGCCCCCTCCTCCCACTCCACCGAATTGTGGGTCACCATTGAAACCCAAAATACGCACACTCAATCATCGTTTTTGTCTTTTTTAATGGTTATTCCTTACCAGCTCCCCGCCATCCATCCATCTCTTTCCATCTCACTGGGGGCTTAGGATCTTTCTCTCTCGTTCCCACTGGCTCGCCATCTGTCTCTGTTGAATCTTCTTGGCTTCGTTTTTTTTTTTTTGGTGGTGGAGCTGTTGCTGCCGCATAATTATTGCCATTAGAGTGCGTCTCAATTGAGCTCCGCTCCGGTCCGCTCCTTCTTCAGCCTCTTCTTCGGCTTCCTCTTCCACAGAGTGCCCGAGGTTTCAATTGAAGCGACGCGTGTCATTGTGGTTTGGCCACACTGCAGCGGGTCAAATGAGGGGGAGGAGGGGCAAACACTGGGGGAAAAAAAGGTTGTAATAAAGAAAGATAAATGTTTTGGAAGATTTACTTAGAATATTGAGAACAGTTTTAGGTTATTTAATATTAATGCAAAATATTTAATATGAATAAAAAATAGGGTCACATTAAAGTACCTAATATTAAAATATCTTAATATTAAAAATACAATAAGGATTTAATATAAATAGGTATATTTAAATAAGTTATAATGAGGTTTTCGAAGATATCATATTAACAGTATTCAAGTTAAATTTTGAGAATTGTTTTGGGTTATTTAATATAAATGCACAATATTTAAAATACAAAAAAAATAGGGTCACACAAAAAACTACATAATATTAAAATATGTTAATATTAAAAATACAATAAGGATTTAATATAAATAGGTCAATTTAAATTATATATAATTAGGTATTATCATAATACACCAAAAATAATAAAAGTATGACCATTTATATTATGTTTTTATAAATCCAAGATATGGAAACCAGATCTAGGGATATCCTTTTTTATTTTCCCATGGCTATATTTCTTTAATCACAGTGCACTCTTAATGCGAAGGCGGTGTGTTTGGAGCAGGGTCACCGATGGAGTCATAGAGCCGGAGTGCCAGTGGCAGCACCGCCAGACCTTGTGCCATTCGCATTCCGAATGGAAGTGGCCTAGGCCAGTGAAAGTTCTTGACAATGTGCATCATTAATATTGTCTGGCTGCCTCGTGATGCTGCTGCCATTCCGACCCAGCCTCCTTGCCTCCCCGCTCGTGTTCTTGAGCTGCGACTCCCGGCTACTGCCTGTGGCATTGCCCAAAATGCAAGCTGAATTCGATATTTCGGGGCATTGTGTTGCGGCTTTTGTGCCCGCGCTCCGGGTTCCAGGTGGAAAAAGGAAAACGCGACAAGAGTTAAGGGGGGGCGAGGAGGAATGAGTGAAATCTAGCCGCAGATGGGATGCCCATTAGGTCAACGATGGAGCCGAGATGTGGAGTAGGCATAGGCCTGCACTCGAAGCCCAAGTGAAATTGAGTTTTCGCATTAGCATCTCTTATTCAGGCAGATGCAGCCCTTTTACTTTGCTGTAAGCCTTGTAAAATTTTAGAAGAATTGGAACAAAAGGATGATACATGAAATAACAATAGCTGCTTTATATATGTCTACAAACTTTATAAATAAATCTGCAGTAATAATAATTCAATAGCTCAATTCAATGCCATTAAATATTTATTAATATACGCAACAAAGAACAATTTAAAAAATAAAAGAAGAACAATTTGAATTAGCCAATAAATTGCATTCAATTTTTAAATATTTCATTTCGCTAGCCGCATAGAAATTATGCAACTTTGCGGTTTCTGCGGTTGACAACTTTTTGAGGTGGGAAATCTAATGACCACAGCCAGTTTCCGGTTTTTCTAAATTGTTAAACCTTTGGAAAGGAGTTTTTAACATAATTAATTTGCCCCACATTATAATCGCCGTCGTTTCAGCTGGTTTGGGGCTAATTTGCCTGAAATTAATATGCCCATCACATTAATGACTGTCACCCAAACCGATTGAATCGTCGGGCTCAACTCTTTCAGGCCCCCAACCCTTGGATCCTGCGAGTCATCAATCAATTCTGAGGCGAGTGTCCTTGCCCCGCGGCCCTTATCCATTATGAGTTATGCAAATAATTAAGGCATACTTACTTACTGGCTCTCTCTTTCAAGCCGGCCAGCGACATCAGCGAAATGAGTCTGGCCTTGGAGAGGAGCTAAACTAATCCTAGGCTGATATAAATGAAATGGATTACCAGGGCCAGACTTTGGAGAAATTCGACCCTCGATTGGAAGGGTCACTGAAGTACTAAAATTGTTCACGCCCTAGACAGTAAAACTGATACCAGAGACAGTTACACAGAAAGAAAGTTAATAAAAAATATTTGAAGATAGCAAAAGTAATAGATTTAGGAGAATAAATAAATAAAATTAAATTAAAAATTAAATGTTAAATGGGATCAATATATATAGAGATTATATATAAATATAAATAAATATTTTAAGATAGGAAAATTAATAGATTTAGGAGAATATTAAAAGGGATAAATATATATAGAGATTAAATCTTAAAGTGATTAATTTAAAATAGAAACAAAACAGTTAAACTTAATTAATAGTGTTTATTTAATATATATTTAGAAACAATTTTTCATCACTTACTTAAAATGGAAATATATAAGAATTCTTTGCAAAATAATGTTCTTTTTTTCTTGAGTGTAAAAACACTTCGACATGGATAGAAAAATAATTTTTTATGACTCAAACAGCAGGAGCAGCAGCAGTAGCAACAGCTCGGGGTCAAAAGTGCAGCAACAGCGGCGTTTACGATTACCAAAACGTATTTATTATTCATATGAAAGCATGCAAACTACTCCACAAAGCACACACATGTGCAGGGACACACACACACACACCCGACCAGGGACATTAACAATAAATATAATGGCTCGTCGAACAAATATAAATTGACACGGAGATAACCTTTTGTGGCATCTCCGGCCAGACACCGATGAAGTTGCTCAGTCTGCCAGCCGAGGCCAAGGGGCTGTGAAAATGGGAAAAAGCGGGCGGGCCCCGATGACGAGGATGCCTGCCATCGACAAGCCAAAGAAGTGGCGTTATCAATATCGAGCGGTTCAGGCGCCTCCAGTTGATCTCCGTCTGGACTCGAATTTAATTTCTCAATTCTGTTGACCCTTCTCGAGTGCCTCACATTTTCAAAGGGGTATAATGAATTTAAAACATAGCCCAGGGGGTGTAGAGAATATATATCAGCATCACTGGCATTATAGATATAATTGAATTTGTGGCCAATCTGGGCCAAGGAAATTATTGGCAGGCAAGGAACTTAATAAATTTAAGCTTAAATTGAATATAAATAGGGAGAGAAAGCTTAAATATTTATCACTAATATTTTATTATTCAGTTGAAAAGAGATGATGTATTTATTAGCATTTGTTTATTCAGAACCTTAAAAGAAATACAAATCTTTCTTAATCGAATTAATACTTTATTAAATCAATAGTTTTAATTCCAAATTTATTTATATAAGTTAAAGCAGAGTATTGACCAATTCGTTGCCCTACTTAGTGCTTGTGCTTTTCATTTTAGCTTTCTTATATATTTGCAAAATTGAAATTTTGAGCGCCCGCATGACCCGAAAACTGTAGCATACTTCCCAGCGTCGCCGGGGCTTTCCCAAGAACTTTTCGCCCGAATTTTTGGGCATCGAGTAGGGGCAGGGGCAGGTCAATCACCACTCAATAACCCCTGGCACAATGAATGCCACAACTCTTTTGCATTTGTATTGTTTGCTGCGCCCCCAAAAAGAGTCAACAACTTTCGAGGGCTTTGAGTTGTCGCTTTTGAAATTTTCTCTTTGGTTCTTTTGCCCCCAGTTTCCCCTGGCCAACCAAATTTTCGTTTTTGGGAGTTTAGCATTTTGTAATTTTGTCTTTGACAGCTTTGTGATTGTGTGTGTGTGGTGTGTGGCGGTGGCATGATTTTGAAATGCATTAAAATCACAAATGCTTTGTGCTTTGCACGCAGATACAATTGAAACACGAACGCACCCACACACACAGTTGAACGAGCAATAGTGCAAACATTTTTTGGAAACATTTCCCGTCATTAAAGCCTGGCCTTTATGGCTTAGATTACAAGCTTGTTAGCCAAAAGCAGAATGACCAAAAAAAGAGAAGGTTTCCATGCACTGAGAAAGAAGGTTCACCATTTACCTAAACTATATTTTTAGCTTATTTAAAATTGTTTTCACAACCTAAGTTCATATATATTTTTTTCCATAAAATATTGCCAAAGGAAATCATTATTTTTGCAAGCCAAATATTGTCTAGAATTTATTTATTTATTTTTCCTGTTAATTCTAAAAATTTATAGCTTCCTGGAGAGCAGTGAGATACTTTTTTCCCCGAGTGATATTTACACCCACAATCTATAGCTATAAATTGTGTGAGAAAAACGAAAACTGTCAAGTTATTTGTCATTTAGTCAATGACATTTATTTCCATGTTTTATTTTACTTTTTCCATGTTTCACATACGAGTTTCGGAACAATCCCCGCTGCTGCTGCTGCTGCTGCTCCTGCTCCTGCCTCTCCTCTGGTTGTAATTGAAGCATGTAATGCACCAGACCCAACTGCACCCCGCCCTGCCACCGCCTCCTCCGGGTGGAATTGTCATACAAAAGCTTTTGGGAACATTTTGGGCAACTGCTGTTTTCGATATAATGACCTCAAGGCAACAAATCCGCCCGACAAGCCAACAACTAAACAACAAATGGAGCTTTCCCCCGGTTGAGTGCACTTTGTGTACATGTAACTATGTGTGACCGATGTTGTTGCCCGTCGCCGTTGTTTGTTTGTTGGTGTTTGCCCAACTACATAATCATCTATTAGTATTTACATACACAGAACTACACTTGTTTGCATTTAAGCGCCAAGCGGATTATTCCCGTCACTTGAGAGACCTTCTGCGTTCTCCTCCTCCACCTCCTCCTCCTGGCCAAAAAAGGCCACCCACGGAACGCCGAATCCTCTGCAAGTGCACATAAGCGAAAATCTTTTGGGGTTTTATGTATCTATCATTGTGTATGTTTTTTTATCCGATACTTGTAGGGGGTTAAAGGGTGTATTGTTTTTAGGGAGAATTTATTTATAATATATATCTAAGCCTTGGTTTATTAATTCTCTTATTAACACGCCAAAAATATCTATTAATTAAAATTATTTCTTAAACAAATCTAGCTTTAAGAGACTTTAAGTACCCAGTATCTCATAGTCGAGTATTAAACCAATACAATTCCCTCTTGTTTTTTATTTCGAGTGCTGAGTGTGTGCAAGATTTATTGCTCCAGTGATTGGGTTAGCTGGAAAAGTGCTTTGGTTTTTCTCCACTAACACAATCTCGCTGTTTTTCTCTCTCTATCTCTCCCCCTCTATGTTCTCAGAGTGGAGAATCTTTCATCGTAATCAATATGTGTATAAATTAGAGGAATTCGATAAATTGCTTGCCTTGACATCTCTTCGCAATCACAGCCCAGGACTTGAAAAAAATTCAAAGCACTCTCTATTGTTTTTATTTTTCACCTATTTTAAATTTATTTTGGTTTAGTTTGTTTTTTGGCGCGTCGGCCTTTGTAAATAGATAGAGTGTCACAAAGCAAACAGATTTAAATTCAAGCAAATGAATTGCATTTGTAATCCTTGTGAAAAGTGGAGATTAAATTTTTGTTTTTGTCCAAAAACAAGTACAGTTATTCTGTTTGTTGTGTGCTGGGCGGAGATATTGAAATGAATTTTAGTGATTTAATTGTGTTTTCGGTTGGGTTCTTTTTTGGTTTCCAGAATTTCGTCATGGAATTTATTTAATTTTGAAAAGGATAGATTTTATTTATATTTTTCCTGCAATCCTTTTTAAAGCTTACATAAAATATTTTATTTGTTTTGCTTTAAGTATTGGTTGCGGGCGAATTTTGATTTATTTAAGTGCCAGTCTTCTTGGAATTTAGAATTTACGATGAGTTTGGAACAATATTTTCCAATAAATAAATCTAGTAAATATTGTAATTTAATTTAAAGTAGTTCTGTTAAACGATTTAAATATTATAATTTCAATGATGTGCGTAGAACAACAAACAAAAGTCAAGTTTACACAACTGCATATATTTGCACACACACGCCTCTGGACTTGAATCGGTGAGAGTGTGTGTTTAAGAGCTTAGAGCCTTTCATATTTGATGATGTTTTCCAGATTAACGTCATGGCCAATCCTTGAACCCCGATAGCCCCGAGGCGTTCCAGTTCGGAAATACCAAAATCTTGGCCTGAAACATTGATAAGTAAGCTGCAGGGAAAATGAAAATTGGCCAAAGACATTGAGCGAGAGAGAAAGAGAGATGTGCTGGGCAAAGTAATAATTAATACAGGAGATTGGCCAACAAAATGGCAAACAAATAAAATACGCATATAATGCAGTTGGTATTGGGGATGGCAATAAAGTCGATATATGGCTATCGAAAAATGCTATCTGCAATATTGGTTCGATTTATCGGTAGTTAATTTAAGGTTTCCGAGCTAGAAGTTTTTATTGGAGACTTTTAAATGGATTTAAGTGTTTTATCGATATTTTAACGATGATTTCGATTGGTTTAAGCCAAATATTATCCATCGATATTTATTGCAATTAAAGATAGTCAGATAGTTTTCTCCTTGCCTGCACTAAATGTGTGTTGATTATGCCAGAAACATTTGCATTTGCATTTGCCTTGGAGTGTTGCTGTCCTTCCGCCGCCTCCTTGCGGCTCAAATGCAAATATTTCCGCAGCCGCCCCGCTTCCCGCTTTCCTGTCGAAATTTAAACATGAATTTTAGTTATTTATTGCTGCTCTCGTTGTCTTGTTGTGCGGCAAATGCATTTTAATATTTCACATTGATTTGTTATGCAAAAATTTGATGGTTCTGTGCCACATTCGAACGTGTGCATGGGTATGTGGAGCCCATCAATGCGTCCATCATATCAGTCAAAGCGATTACATTGAGAGGGACAGAGGAAGACAGAGCAGGATTCGCATCATTCCCTTGGCCTGTGCAAAATTATGCATACGCCGTGTTGGCTGGTCCACATAATTTAGCATTGATTATGATTATTATTATGATTATATTATTGAATTTAATTTGATTTCAGACTCTCCTTCTCTCTTTCTCTGCCCCCCCAGCCAGCAGCAATTTCCGAGAGCTTAAGGCAAAGCTCTTCTCGCCGAGCATGTGAGGAAGGGATGCTTTTTCTCATTCACTTTGAGGGGCGGCTTCCATCGTGTGGAGCCCGAAATGTCTTCGATAATAGAAAATATAATCAAAGCGCCATAAAAATGACATTTAACATGCGGCAGGCGTCGCCGTCTCGTCTCTCCACTGGGGGGTTGAGTCCCCCTTTTTCAGTGTCTGTGCGGTTTTTATTTCATTCCACTTCGTTCGAGGGTTGGAACTCAATTTACTTGAAAACGCATCAAACAGCAAATTTTATGAATTTACAACGTTTCGACATTCGGTTTATACGCTGATAGTGGGTACTATAACTTCAGCAGGATATCTGCAATCAGCGAATTGACACAAGGAGGATGTGCTTACAAAAGGGTAAACTATTTTCGGGTAAGGATCAGCAGAGCACTCTTAAAACAATCTTCTTAGATATAATATTCAGTTTATAACAAATTTTTTATTGTAAAGTAACCTGCAAGAAATTCGTTAATAGTTTACTTATTTATTTAGGTTATAAATATTATATCTAAATAATATTTTAATAAAGCTTAAGATATTTTAGTATCCTACAAATGATAATTAGTAAGAGCCTGCTTTTATCTTAATAATTTAAGAATAATCCCTCACTAAAAATCCTCTTAAAAAATATGTTAAGAAGTTCAAAACATTTTAAGCATTATTTATCTTATTACTTTCGATACAACTTTAGTTTCAGTTAAGGAAGAAATAATCCAAGAAACCCAAAGAGTATTCAAACTTTGCATTGCTCCAAAATTCTTTAGAATCATTTTTTCGACGCTTCATTTTTTTGTGCGTCACTTGGGGTCACCGAGGGCGACAATTGTCTCAGTGTGTGCGCCCCGACGAGCGGGTGTATAGCTTGGTGTGCGTGTGTGGCATGTGTAAGTGTAATAGAAAGCAAAGTTGATGGGCTGGCTCTCTGACGTTTGTCCTTGTCGAAGTTGCTGCAGGACCGCATCAAGCTCAAAAACAGTGGCAACTACTACTAACAGCAGCAACATCAGTAGCAGCAAAGGCAGCAAAAGCGGCAGCAGCAACACCAGTAGCAGCAGCAACATCAACGACAGCAACAACATCTGTAAGCTGCCGTAAGGCAAATGGCTAAAGTAACCACCGACCAAAATGAGTTTGAGGTATGCACATAAAGAAATTATATTTGTAAATCAGAAAGAAGGATATTTTAATAGGTAAAGGTACAGAGATATTGACAGATCGATGTTTAAGGAACATAAAATATAAGGCATCTTCTCTAGAAAACTAATCTTAGTACAGGAGGACCTAACATTATTTTCTGTAAAAAGTATTTACAATTTTGTATATGTTAAAATATAGAAATTAAGGCAATATATTAACCAATAATTGTATTATTTTAAACCACATTTATTTTTAAAATTTTGTTTTATTATTTTATTTTGTATGTAAATTCTTAAATAATTTCTTCAGTGCTGAATGTATCACTGAGAGAAAGGGTGTAAGATGGGTGGAGGTTTGGGGTCCAGCGAGGTCAGAGTGATGCGGCGCCTTTTTGCTTTGATAATGGCAAATGCTTCGGAGGTCTGGCAGTGGCTTCTTTGCACTCTCGCTCTTCCTTTTCCCCCCCATTGCCCTCTTACCCACCTCCCGTTTTTCACTGTGCATATGTGGATGTGTAGCGGAAATATAGTTTATAAGCCAATGGGGAAATGTTAGTGGGTGTTCTTTGGGGCCAGCGAGAGGGACTCAAAGTGAGGATGGTTAATTGGCCAAAGGATGGGTAAAAGGATGTGCTGCAAGTGTGAACAGCGGACGGAGGAGATCAAAGAAAGAAACAGAGAAGGGGTATTGGGGGTTATGTAGGGTCTATGCATTGGTTAGTTGGTAAGAACTAAGGATTTTGCGAGTTTTATATATATATTGAGATATAAAAATAACAGGAAGTGCTTAAATTCCTTTTAAAAAAAATTGAAGAAAGGCT
The DNA here is from genome assembly GCA_008042535.1 of Drosophila tani. Classification (NCBI taxonomy): domain Eukaryota; kingdom Metazoa; phylum Arthropoda; class Insecta; order Diptera; family Drosophilidae; genus Drosophila; species Drosophila tani. Next base: position 11,515 of record VNJO01007325.1, read on the forward strand.
TGTAAGAATTGTAAAAATAGTAAAACTAGTTAAATACGTTCTTTATTGTATTTTTTTAAGCTAGAACTAAAGCTGGCTTTAAAATATATTCCTTCAAATTTACTCTTAAAAGTACTTCACATTAATACTTCCCTAATATTTTCCTAAGCTCTCTTAAAATAAAATCTTTAAAAATATTATTCAATACCACTTTTCTTTCTTTTTTTCTTTCTTCTCTTTGTAATATCTCTTCCCTATTGTCTACCATCCCCAATAACTTCCTTTGTCTTTCGCTTTCATCCCCATTTCATTTTCCCGTTTTTTTTTAAGGAAACCCCAAACCTTATATGAGTGTTTTCAGACTTCTTCAAATCCTCCTTCCAGATATTACTAATTTTTTTCCATGACTCTCCTCCAGTCGGCAGTCGGAATTTGGAATTCGGGCGAATAAAGATGAAGATGACGCTGCTGCCTCGTGTGCATACATACACACATAAGTGTGTGTGTTCGTTTGAACTTTGCTGCAGTTGATCAAAAATTCATTTTCCGAAAACTTGCCATAAAAATGCGAATTTTATAGAAGCACGTGGATGTGCGAGGGAACAGGGGACGCTGTGTGTGTGGGCTTGTGGGAGTGGCTTTCGGCTATGTGTGAGAGTGTGAGACTGTGAGTTTGCATAGCAACTTACTTGAGACTTTATTACTTTGCCTGCGATCGGTGGTTGTTCTTGGTGTTGCTGCTGCTGGTGTGTGTTCCTTAGTGTGTTGCGGCTGTGCTCCTAGCTCCGAGTCGCCGGTGCTGTGTTGTTGCCATCGCTGATGCACGTCGACCTCGTCGACATGTCGTTGACAGCGTTGTTAACATTTTTATAACCAAAACTTTATGCGTCTCGCGAGAGGGTTTAATATAGCGGGTAGTACACATCGAGAAGGAAGGGTGTAGAAATTTACAGAATGCCCAAATTTGGAAGAAAGTAAATATATATTTTGTCAATAGATTTGTGGGGAAGTTTCTTGAAAAAATTGAGTAAAATCGGTTAATAAACATGGGACTTATTTTTAAATTATCCTCACTTATTTGTTAAGATTAAGGCTTTAAAATTTGCAACTCAGTAACCTAAGCCAAGTACGAAAAACAGATTTAATTAAAAGAATATCTAAATATTTTCAATTGAAGACAAATTTTTAAACGTTTTTTTTACAAGCTCACTTACGTACACAGTATGAGAAGCGCAGAGAAGGGCACTAAGGTGCCCAGTATGAGAAGCGCAGAGAAGGGCTCTCACCTCAAATGGTTAGTAGAGTTTCAAACCTTGGTTTGGAACTGGGTCGTTAAATAAAAATATTTGTAATGATTTTTGTTCCTCAAATCTACATTTTTATGTAATTTAGCCTGTAGCTTTCGTACTTATCTCTACTCGTAACCCTTGATTTTCTCCCAGTGCTGTTGGGGTTGCATTGGGCTTTCCGCACACGTGATGTGTTACATGCACGCATGTTGCACGTTGCACGTTGCGCGTTGGCCGGCAAAAGTCAAAAGTTGCACTTAGCGGTGGCGCCACCTTCGACCTCCCACCTTCTAGTTTTCTTTTTTTTTTTTTGGCGGGTGGGGGTGACTTTGGGGTAGGCAGACAACAATGCATTACAGCCAGCGAAGTTAGTTGGTTGGAGGGTTGTTAGCGAAAGTGTTGCATTTGCCACACATCCACAACTGTTGTTGCTGCTGCTGCTGTTTTTGATGCCTCCATGTTGCCACTATTCTGGGTGTTCTTTTTTTTTGTGACTGCCTTTTTTTGGCCTATTGGCTTTTTCGGGTTTTGAACCGCCGCCATCGTCGTCGTCCTCGTCCTCCTCTTCGTCGTCGTCGTCGTGATGATGACCTCATTCTGTCTGGGACCTCCCTCCGCTGGTGCCCCCTCTGACTTTGCCCCCACGCTGTCGGCGCAATTTAATTTGCGAAACTATCTGTGTTCTGCCAAAAGTTTGTCTACCACATTGTTGCCGCTTCTGACTGGGCGCGAAAGCCCGGCCATCGCGTCCGTGTGTTATTTGCACACCAAATGGAGAAATGAACAGAGGCAGGAAAGTGGGTTTAGACTAAAGAGTACTCACTAAGGGGTTTAAAAGGGATTAATTTATTTAATTGGTTTAGTTTACGAAAAGGTTATCGAAAGTTACTAATAAAGTGATTAAAATGGATAACTAGGTGCACAAAAATCGTACGATTAAAAATCAGTTTTTAATCAATTTATTTGTTATTTACTTTGGTTAAGTACATAATATTCTGTTAAAGCCAGTAACCTATATTTAACTATTAATGTGCAATATATATGGATGTATGTTTTTGTATATTAAATATTAAAAGGACATTATTAATAAGATTGAAATAGTTTACAAGGCCTAAAAATGGTTTTAAAATATATACCAATATATTAAGAGATCAGAGACCAAATCCTATTATATTCTATATAAAATGCCATTTATTTCTTAGTTTTTCTACTTCAAAATGACAATAATATATTTTTTTAATAAATATACATTATTATTTTTTTTTTTTACAATCGTTTCTATATAATATAACAGCTCTTTATTTAGTAACTATTTTTGCTGTTAATAATTAATAATGATTGTGTTGAGTTTCAAAAATAACAATTAATTAATTGCAGTAACTTTCAATTATCAATTAATTAATTAATGGCTAGCTCCACAACTTACAGTTTTCACAGCCAACAATTGATGAAAGAAAAGCAGTTAAGTGGCAGAGCTAATTAATTGAGTTAATTAATTGATAACTGGGAGTTTTAGAGCTTGCTACAAATAAATTTTTTACTCTATGCTTCATAACTAGCAATTAATTAATATACGTTTTTTTTACAATTATTTCGAGGGAGAAAAACAGTTTTCATCATGGTTTTCAAGCATTATTTACAGGAATGGAACTAAACACAAATCTACACTGCAAAAAGGTTCTATGACGTCACTTTTTTTAACCAAATAAAATTATAGAAGCGGTATAAACACAGATCTGCAAGTCCATATCCAATTAGCGGCAATCAAAGAGACCTAAAGCCGAGTATACCCGCTATGTCATAGAGCATGCCCATTAAAAATGCTGGAAAAAAAAGCAAAACTATGCGCGAATATGCCGCCCCCTTCGGAATCCGAATCCCCGTCGCTTGTGGGCTCGACGTATATGGCATGATGTTATCAGTTCGATCTGCGCATTTGCATGCCGAATGAATGACGCTGCTCCCGTCGCTCCACCAAGTCCCCTCCTCCTCCTCCTCCTCCAGCTGCTGCTGCTGTTGGGGATTGTAATGTTTGGTAATGTTTGAATGTTTGGCCATGATGGGAGCTCTGCGTCAGGCCAAAAGTGGCACCGACAAGTGAGGAGAAGCGAGAGGAGTGGAGAAGGAGGCTAGAGGAGCGGGAGACCGAGGCCAAAAGGGTCAAAGTGAAATGGGGCCGCCGATGAAGATGACTTTGCCTTGGGTTGGCCATCTTCCAGCACAGCACAGGCCCAAAATACGTAGTAGTTTATGGCCAAGGCATCCAGCATTTGCCTGCGGCCAGTTGGATGCTAATCAAGTCCAGAGTTTCCAACTGGATTTAAAATCACATTTTTCTGGGACCCATTTGCTGGTGTCGAGTGGTTGCTGAATTTAACCCAATCTGTCCGCAAGATTGTAGGAATGATTGGTTAATGCCGGATACCAATTTACCATTGAGCCAAGTCATCTTAATGGGAATTTAAAGGGTGAGACAAATGGTACAGATTTTTTTCTAATCGTTTATGATTATTTATTTGTTTATTAAACAATTTTTGAGGTAATATATTTCCAAGGGAAATTATTTAAAAGTATATATACCTTCACTTTCACTATTTAAGAAGTCTTTATAAATCAGTGAAAGTTTTTCTTTGCTAGTAAAAATCTTGGAGCCTCTTAAATATATTACTTTATGTATTTAAACTATCCCAATGTAACCAAATGTTCAGTAAATTTCCCAGTCTATTTATTAAAGTATTTAAACGAAAATACTCAGTCAAAACTTTAAAATTTATTTACGAAAACATTGCCCAAGAAAACATAAAGTTATCCCAAACTTACTCTCATATTTTAGCTTTCAAAAAACTCGCATTTCCTTAAAAATCTATTAAATATAGCTTTCCGACCTATAACTTTGGAAACTTTTCCTACTTCGCTTATTCATCCCTTAAAAGATGGTAATTTCTGCTGCCAAGTCTTTGCCATCTCAGCATTTTTCAAACCTAATTTAAATGCAACCCTCAAAAACGAAGACTTACCCCACAAACTTGGCCATATTTAATATTAATATTTTCAGTCCGGGGCAGTGGAAAGGTAAAGGGAAAAAGGCAATACTCTCTCTCTCTCTCTCTGCAAGCTCCGAGACTCATCAATTTCCTTTACTTTCAAAAATTTGTCTTCATTTTTGGCTTTACTTTTTTTTGGCTTTACTTTTGATTTAAAAGGCGCCAGACAAGGCGATGTGACAATGGCAATGACACCGGGCCCCCCATGATTTTTTCCTTCGGTATGAATATGATAAATCCTCGTCTCAAATTACCCAAGAAACTTTCGCTCCACAAAAAGGCTAAAGAACTGTTGAGAACTCCGAGGTATTGGAATTTTTTCGGCGAGTCTCGGATTTCGCAAATGCAATTGTTCGTGTTTCGGGTTTTTGGTTTGTGTGTTGGACTAACACACAAATTAATGTCACGGCAGGTGGGTGAAAGGTGGAGTCCAATTAAAAAACATATTTTTTAATTGCATTTCGCTGCACGCATGTCGGGGCATGTTATTACCATTGTTGCTGAATATATATTCATCTCTCGCTCTCCGTCTGCCCCAATTGCTGTTCTTGTTGTAATTGGTTTATTGACAGAAAATGAAAAAGCAGGCCAATGTAGTATATTCGCTTGCATATTTATTATATGCCCCACAATGGGCCACCGAGTATTGTTCCATGGATTTTTGTTGTGATATTTGCTTAAACTTTTTGTGCGCCCCGGCTCAATTAAAAATTGTTNCCGATCAGGAAGTTTTTAATTGAGTCTCTTAAATGGATTTAAGTGTTTTATCGATATTTTAACGATGATTTCGATTGGTTTAAGCCAAATAATATCCTTCGATATTTATTGCAATTGAAGATAGTCAGATAGTTCTCTTCTTGCCTGCCCTAAATGTGTGTTGATTATGCCAGAAACATTTGCATTTGCATTTGCCTTGGAGTGTTGCTGTCCTTCCGCCGCCTCCTTGCGGCTCAAATGCAAATATTTCCGC
>VNJO01007327.1:0-16394 GCA_008042535.1 Drosophila tani
CAAAGATATTTCCCAAGGAATCCAGCGATGAGAGCCACCATTGACAATGAGATTGATGAGCTACTAAAACAAGGCTGTATAGAGCCTTCGAGTAGCCAACATAGTTGAATGCCAAATCTATCCCAGACGCATACCCCTTGCCGAGGATTCACCACATCCTGGATCAGTTAAAACAGGCTACATCAGTAGTTTGGACTTAAAAAATGGATACTGGCAGATACCCATGGAGGAGTCAAGTAAACCATTAACGGCGTTTACAGTCCCGGGACGGGGTCTGTATCAGTGGAAAGTCATGCCTTTCGGGTTGCATTCAGCACCGGCAACGTTTCAGCGAGCACTGGACAGCGTTATCGGGCCAGATATGGAACCACATGCCTTCGCATATTTGGATGACATCATCGTCATCGGCCGCACGCTGGAAGAGCACAAGAGAAACCTCCAAGAGGTGTTCCGACGGCTAAGAAAAGCAAATTTGAAAATCAACGTAGATAAGTGCGAGTTCTTCAAAAAGGAGCTGAAATACCTCGGGCATCTCGTGACGGATCAAGGGATCCGTACGGATCCTGATAAGGTGGCAGCCATCGGAGAACTAGCACCGCCAGCGGATGCCAAAGGTTTGCGCAGGTTTATAGGAGTTGCATCGTGGTACCGGCGTTTCGTTCCGGACTTTGCAACTAAAATCAACCCGCTGACAGGATTGTTAAAGAAGGGCGTTAAATGGCATTGGGAGAAAGAACAGCAACAGGCATTTGAGGTCATAAAGGAGAGCCTGATCGCAGCACCGGTATTGACTTGTCCGGATTTTGACAAGAAATTTGTGCTTCAAACGGATGCCAGTAATGTGGGGATAGGAGCGGTCCTAACCCAACACCAGGATAACCAGGAGAAGGTTATATCGTACGCTAGTCGGACATTAAACGGGGCAGAACAGAACTATTCGGCGACAGAAAAGGAGTGCCTGGCCATTGTGTGGGCAATTCAACAATTTAGACCATACTTGGAGGGATATCATTTCCAAGTAGTTACAGACCATATGGCGTTGAAATGGCTCAACTCCATCAAGAGCCCGACTGGACGGATTGCGAGATGGGCATTGGAGTTGCAACAATATGAGTTCGACATCATATATCGGCGTGGGAAACTAAATACGGTGGCGTTGGAACCGGAAGCCTGCCTCATGATTGGCAGCGGAGAGCACTTCAGCTTGGAGGAGTATAAAACCTGTGCATGGACCCAGGAAAAGCTGAAGGAAATGAAGGCTCATCCACAAAAGTTCCCGGATTATATATGGGAAGCGGGAGGTCTGTACCGAAACATCCCGCACAGAGCTGGACATGAAGACGTGGCCGCATGGAAATTATGCGTGCCGTCCGGGCTCAAGGAAAGGATCTTGAGGGAGAATCATGATGCACCGACAGCAGGACACACAGGAAGCCGGAAAACCATCGCCAAGATTACTTCTGGCCAGGGATGCAGCGAGACGTACGATTATACGATTATACGAAAGATGCTAACACAAATCCCGGAGGAGCCATGGCCCACAGCTTGTGCGGATTTTGTGGGACCACTCCCAATCAATTAATAAGAATAACTCACACACCTGCGACTACCTTAAACAATCCCACCAAAATTGAATCGGACTCGACCAAATAAAAATAATACCACTTCGAGTGGGACTACATAAATCCAAATTCATTACCAATTTGTCCGTTTTGCCGAGGTAATATTTCAATAAGCCATATAATAAACTCATGCCAATCCCTACGACAAACCAAGCAAGCTATATTTAGCAACACTAATCCTCTAAACCTCATTAGCAACCCCGACCCAAAATCCTACTTTTCCGTAAAACAACAGCATTATACCACAAAATCTTAAAATAAAAAGACAAATGTACATAACAAGCAGAAAGACTAACATAGACATAGGCCCTGCAGCCAGCGCTATACTATTTAAGAAAGTTTAGTTTTGTAAACTACTATATCTATTATAATAAATAAATAGATTTGAGCGTTTTCTGAAAATTTGGTATAAAAACATGGAAGGTCTTAGCAATATTTTTGAAATTTTAAGGCACGCCCTAAAACGATGCATAAGGTCGTAGGTCGTGCAATTAAAATGTAGATTCAAATCATGGCCGGGTTAGAAACTTTTTATACCCGGTACCCATAGGGTACAAGGGTATTATGAGTTAGTGCCAACCGAGAATGTATGTAACAGGAAGAAGGAGGCATCTCCGACCCTATAAAGTATATATATTCTTGATCAGCATCACCAGCCGAGTCGATTTAGCCATGTCCGTCTATCCGACTGTCCGTCCGTGTGAAACAACATATCTAAGAGACTATAAGAGCTAGAGCTATAAGAAGCTAGCTAGACCAAATTTGGTGACAACATTGGAATCTGTTGCACGCAGATCAAGTTTGTTTTAAAATTTGGCCACGCCCACTTGCGCCCTCAAAAATCATAAAAAACGTTAAACAAGCTATACTCGTTATTTTCGGGTTAAAGTTAATAGATACAATAAATAAATCAAATATAACGCACGTTTCCTGAAAATGTCAGTAAAATCGGATGATAAACATGGGAGATATTAGCAATAAGGTTAGAATTTTAACACACCGCCCTAAGGCACTGCTGTTGCAAGCTGTAGCCGAAAGGTGGCGCATTCGAGCCTTGGCCGTGCGTTATAATGGCGCCAACTGCAGAAGAAATGACAAAAGAATATTGCAAGAAATGACAAAAAATAACATAATTCATTTTTTGACGCCGATCGAGCGGGTTTTTATGTGTTCCTATAAAATGTATCATTAATATTTAAGTATGACATTAAATGGCTTAGGTCGGGAGCTAATTCGAGAGGCGATTTATTTTAAGAAGTATCGAAGTAGACTATTATAATGTATGTACAATTTTAAAATTCCTTTTAGTGTGAAGCGCAAACGTTTAGGTACCGGGTATCTCACAGTCGAGCACAGTCGACTGTAGCTTTCTTACTTGTTTTTTTTTTTGTGCTCTTGATGTTTTCTTACTATTAATAATATTTAGAAATTTGTTCACTAAATTAAAAATTTTACATCCACAATTTAACATCCACTTTCCGAACAAACACTTCGTCGATTTAGAACAATTTATAATTACGAAAAACGCAGTGCAAATTATCTCAGAGACTATAAGACAGAGGTGCTCAATGCTATGGCACACGAGCACATTTGTTTTTGCGCACACGCCATACTTCCCTAGGGCACACGCCAAATCCTTTTTGTGTTGCTCTGCGTATCGAGCCAAGCCAACAACAATTCCATGGAACTTTTTTTTCTCCTCTTTGTGTAGCTGTGCGTATCGAGCCAAGCCAACAACAATTCCTTTGCATTTTTTTTTTATCCTCAACTCACAATGCAAAGTGTTGATTTTTTTTTGCGTTGCATTAAATTTATATAAAATTATTTATATAAAATAACTAAATAAAGAAACCAAAATTATTATTTAATTAATTTTTTTTTTTTCTCTTAGTGTTAATTTTGATGCAATAAAACGGCGTCGATACATGTGTGCGTGTGTATTCTTTTGCTTGTGTTGGTAAGGCCACTGCCGTAAGGCAATTTGAGCACCCCTTCTATAAGAGCTAAAGCCACAAAATGTATATGGCACAGTCATACCAGCCGTTTCCAATAATGCAGGTGGATTATATTTCTTGGATGCTCCTGGTGGTACAGGCAAAACGTTTGTTATATCATTGGTTTTTGCGATTATTCGATCGAAACAGAAAATTGCATTGGCACTTGCATCTTCGGGAACTGCTCCTACATTATTAGAAGGTGGTCGGACCGCACACTCGGCATTAAAATTGCCATTGAATGTTCAGGTGATTGAAACTCCGACTTGCAATATTTCGAGAAATTCCGCTATGGTCAAAGTTTTGCGATTAACGTAAATTATTTTATGGGATGAGTGTACAATGGCGAATAAAAAATTACTGGAAGCAATTAATCGAACAATGCAAGATTTACGTGGTAATTAAAAGCTTTTTGGTGGTGCTTTGATATTACCCTGCAGTATCAGTTGTCATCAATAGGCCGTTGTCTCCAACGTTTCATTAACGCGGTCCCTCGCTCAATTTCTCTCTTCAAAACTTATGTTGATTAATCATCGATGAAATGTTGATGACATTGATGAAACGTTGATGAAATGTTGATAAAATGTTGATGAAATGTTGATGAAATTGTTGATGAACCATCGATGAAATGTTGATAAAAGGATGATGAATCATCGATGAATCATTTACGAATTTGTCACTGATGACAGCCTAGGCCATGCCCATGTTAATTTCATGTTAATTTCGAACAACAACAACGAAGTTTTTTTGATGAATCGTTGATGAAACGTTGATGACAGGTACTGCAGGGTACTGTCAGGGGAATTTCGGCAAACATTTCCGGTTTTTCCTAGATCAACTCCTGCTGATGAAATAAGTACCTTTTTGAAGTCATCAGTTCTTTGGAGATATGTAAAAAAATGACACTGAACATTATTATGCGCATTCACCTACTAAATGATCCAGCTGCCCGTGAGTTTTCAAAACAATTGCTAGAAATTGGTGATGGCAAAATACAAATCTATCGTACCGACGGATTGATCGCTGTACCGAACAATTTCAAGAGTCGGTACCCCAAGCCGTTTGTTTATTTATACTCAAAATGAAAAATATTGTTTATCCAAAATTTTCGATTAAATTTTAAAATAGATAGCAATTAATAAACTTTTTGTGGTTTAAATAAGTGAATTTATATTTCATTGTATACGTAGCGAATCACGTACCGGGCCGCTAGTAATATATATTTTCTTAAGTTTTTGCCCGATTTTTACATGAAAACACTAAGATATGCTATTTAACCATTGTATTCAGAAAATTTTGATTTGAATTTGAAGTTTTTTTTATAAATACGATGATAATGAACATTTTAGTTTTCGGGCCTGGTAGACGTCTTTCAGGACTTGCCCCTATGGAACCATTTCTGTTTCCTTGGAATTAGGCACTAAAAAAATAACTCATTTGAGTTAAAATAAGTATTACTGCTAAATTCGTTTTCTTTATTATGCAATTTATGAAAACATTTCTGGACAATTGTATTTCTGCCCTATAACAGCTCTCCGATATTCCATGTGCTGAGAGCAACGAGGAAATATTAAAATCCGAAATAATGTTGCTTGCTTCCGTCTTGAGTCCGATATATTCAACTGAATGAAGCGGGGTTTTCTTTCCAGCAAGGATGGTATTTTCCAAAGTCTTTTTCCAACGGATTGCCTTGACAGCGACAAATCCTTATCCCTTCCTGTCGGTCTTTGAAACGACCCTACTCCTAGAAAGCGTAATGTAGTCGTCAACGACTAAAAAACGGGCGAAATTGGAGACGATAAGATATCCTCCTGGAAGATCCACTTTTCAACATGATAACATGATAACATACCTGAGATTGTTTTCTTTAATTAAATAATTTAGCATACCATTATCAACAAAATAAGAATAACCACATACATACCATTTGCTTGTAAAAATTAATCAAATACGCTTCGAAGAAATTTTCGCTGTATGGTCTCTTTTCTGTTTCATTGTCGTCGGAGCTTCTCAAACCAAAAAGATCCCATATATCCTAGTTTAGCCCCGCCCCTTCTTTCAACCTTCAATTATCTTTACTCGTAGGTGAATATCAGCACGATAGACACCACCCTCTCTTCGAAGAGGGTCCTCCGCGTGGTACCTCCTGGTAACGTTTGACTCCCAATCCCTAACGTGACCCGGGCAAGTCTTAAAAAGGCCTCCCCTCAAGTCAGGCGTGTCAAGCGACCCGTGCCCGCTGTATTTAAGGTTCGGGCCGGGCAACCCTGAGTCGGAAGTTCTCTTGCCGTGGCTTAGGGGCGAAGACACGGTCGACTTTTTTCAATGCCCCAAACCCCTCGGGCCCGCCGTACTCGCCTTGCCGAGCAACGCGGTCGTTTATGAATATGAATTACAACAAAAAACCGCTTTGGACCTCGTAGGGATGGTAAAACGGCACTCCATCGACGAAGATGAGCTGTTGCGCTCAGACGATGAGCCAATGGTTCCATCAAGTTAGGCGGGGAATGCTAAGACAAGCTCTCCCCAAACGACACAGCAGGAAAGACGGCAAGCCAATGCCGGTGACCCACCATCAACAAAGATTTTGAAAGATTGCCAATAAGATTGCCTGCTGATGGAGAAATGGTAAGATATCAAGACCAAGTTGGCGGAGATGGTGATAGACAGATTGCTATCCGAGCCAAATGGTCCGACACCCTCCTTTGACTCCTCAGACATGGTTAGGGGCCACCGGGTAATCAGGTGCGACGACGAGTCTTCAAAGAACTTCCTGGCGGAGTGCGTTGGTAAGCTTAGCAACGCATGAAAGGGAATAAGCATTTAGTTCGTCCCCGGCAGGGAGATCGCAAAAAGGCCTAGGGCTCGCATATGGCTACCTAAGGGGCAGACAGAGTGCTCAAGACTCTGAGAGCGCAAAACCCAGGTGTTAACATTGAGTACTGGACCATTCTCGAATAAGAAAGTCAGACACGAAAATTGCGCGCTCCGATAAATTGAAGATTTTCAACGGATACAGCAACGTACTATTTTCGCAAATACGACATAAAAACTTATAAACCAACACTCTACATATTAAAGATCAAATTCAATACAATTGTGCAGCTTTTGTTTACAAATTTAAAAAAATCCGCAAGCAGACGCCGCCACAAGTAAAACCACAACAACACATAAACAAATGTATTTTGGAAGAAGAGAGAGAGGAAGGAGAACGATCTTTAACATACACTGCGAGAATAAATCGAGCTCCAAAAAATGTCTTCGACTACGGCCTCCAAGCGACAACGCAACAACGCTGGGACTGCAAGTGAGCGCAGCTCGGATACCCCGTCTCCCCAGCTTATGGCCTTGTTTACGGTGCGCCTCCAAGAGCACGCGGATCAGATGTCCACATCGCTAAGCGAAAGTCTGAAGAAGCACACCGACCAAATTGCCACACTAGTGCGGGAAACGGAGGCGCGCATCCTCAGCAGCCTTATGGAGCGCCTGGACCTAATCGAGGGTGAGGTTAAAAAGACGGGAGAGAGGGTTTTATGCCTAGAACGCGAAGTAGTTGATCTACGCGCGCAACGGGAGCAGCTAGATGAGCGGGTCGAACACCTGCATCGGGAGATTGCGGACATGCGGGCAATGAGAGAGAGAGTGGGCAGCGTGGAGGCAAAACTCCCTGGCGTGCCTTATAAGGAAGGGGAAAACCTACGGACTCTTTTTAATCAGCTCTGCTTTAATCTGCAGCTCACACCTCCACCGCGCGTCCGAGACATTTTTCGAGCACGCAAAACACAAAATTCCAATGTTGACCCCGTCATTATCGTCAAAATGGACAACGAGCGAGAGAAGATCGCGGTTCTTCGAAAAATTGTGACTTATCGTAGAGAAGCAAAAGCCCAACTAAATTTGAAATTTGTGGGAATGGACTCGAAAGCTCTGATCTACCATGTGTTAATGAACAGCTGATAGGAGATAATTATTTATTTAAAGAGGCGATGAGATTAAAAAAAGCGGAAAGCTCTTGCCGCCGTTTTTACTCGACGTGGTGCTGTTCACGTGCGCTGTAATGGGAGCGAGAGCATACAGTGCATTGAGAGCAGAAGGGAACTACTACGGCCACTCTTTCTTTGCACGCAATTGATAATCATAACGCAGAAGTTTCTGAGGCCAAGTCTGCGGCGCAGGAGAGCTTTCGCTTTTAAATATAATTTGTCACTTTTAATTAAGTTAAATATAGTATTAGATAAATGTCCCTTATTTAATAGTTATTTTTTGTTAGTCAATATAGTTATTTTTGTGAAATATGCGTGCCTAAAATCTTATTTTTTAATCCATGCAGGATGATATAGGAGGTTCCATGGCTGTTAGTATTGTTAAGGTATTAAGCAATTACAAAAAGAGTTTAAAGGTGGTGCATATAAATGCCGAATGTAGATGTGATATGTGTTTCAGAGACCTGGTTTATGTCTGATATGTCTGATTTGTCAAGAGCTTGTGATGTCTTGTATCGCTCGGATCGTGTTAATCATGCTGGTGGTGTAGCCGTTTATGTGAGTAGTAAGCTTAAATGTAAAGTTAAATGTAAACATCCGGACGACAGTTTAATTGAATACATATTCCTAGAAGTGGAAAGCAAATTTCAAAATAAGAAAGCTCTTATTGGTTGTATTTACCGTCCAAACCGCCTAGTAGACTTTACGCCTCTAGTTGGCGTTATAAGCGAGTTAGCAGTTGCTTACGCGGATATTACAATTGCTGGTGACCTTCTTAGCGAAAGTCGACTTTTGGATAGTTTTGAGGCAATTGGACTGTATGCTGTTAACAAGACGACCCCGACGCATTTAAGTAATTTCTGTGATACTCTTCTTGGCATATTCTTTATCAGTGACCCAAGAAAAATTGTATTATATGACCAGGTTATAGTACCAGTATTTTCAAAACATGACCTCATTTTTTTAACATATGACATACAACTTGACTATACTGAAGAATCGTTTATTTATAGAGATTACAACAGTATTAATTACAATGAGGTACTGGAGGAATATAATGCTTGTGACTGCTGTCCTATTTATCAAAGTTCTTATGTTGAATGTCAGTGGAATGTCTTAAATTATAATTTGCAATATATGTTTAATAAATGTGTGCCTCTTAAAAGAAAAACCCTGAAACCTAGACAAAATCAGTGGTTTAGTTCTGAAATTAAGAGCCCTATATATGAGCGTGATCAAGCCTACACTAAGTGGAAGTGCAATAAAACTGAACCTCACAGAGAACTGTACAATTGGCTAGAGTCAAAGTTTCAAAACGCATAAAATCTGCAAAATGTGAACATTTTAACAATAAATTTGAACACGTTGCATCCACAAAACAAACTTGGAGGGAAATTAATAAGTTAGGAATAGGGAAATCTAGACGAATGGCTGACCACTGTGTTGATGTAGAGGAACTATGCCGAGCATTCTCTCATCTTGATGTACCTGAGGCTAGATGCAATAATTATTTGACATATCAACCATACTGTGAAAATAATTTTAGCTTTGTGTGCGTCAATGAATGTGATGTCTTAGAGAGTATCCTTAAAATAAAATCAAATGCCGAAGGTATAGACGCTATTAATCCTAAATTAGTAAAACTTTTGCTACCTCTACTTCTTCTTCATATAACTTATATTTTTAATACAGCCATTACAACGTCCTTCAATTTGGAAAAAGGCTAAAATTATTCCAATAATGAAACCGAATAAGGATTACAGGCCCATTTCAATTTTACCCTTCCTAGCCAAAGTCCTTAAAAATTTTATATCTGCCCAAATGCAGACTTTCCTCGAGCGTAATTCGTTTCTTTCGCAGATACAATCGGGCTTTAGAAAGAAAAGGAGCTGTATAAGTGCAATTACAGACATTGTTGAGGACATTCGTTGCCAACTAGACAATAACTGTGCAACATTTGAAACTCTTCCTGACCACAGCAAAGCATTTGACTCAGTGAACCACAACATTCTTAGTACTAAATTAAAAAATCTGTACAATTTTACAAATAGTGCTGTTGGTTTCATCTCGTCGTATTCCCCTACATGAGTATTATTATTATTTTTCTTTGCATAAATATGCCATTTATTGTTTTACTGTAATAACTTATTTTTGTTCAACATATAATTCGAGAATTTTTTCTATGATTTTAATGTGGAAGATCACATTGAAAACAAAGCTTAAAAGCGATCAGTAAAATTAATATGACAATTTGTTAAAAAATTTACAAGACCTCTTTGTTTTTAAACCTTTATAATTGTTTTTTAGTAATCAATTTGTAAACCTCTATCACTATTTGGTTGGTTCATTTGATTGAATTTAGTCCACTTATATTATTTCTGTCAAAACTTTTTCAAGTCAACCTGATGCTCCTTAAAGTGCTCTTAAAACTTTTATATTCTTGTACTTTTAAATATCGCCGGAAAAAATAGGTATTTTTTTCATATGATGTATTAATTACTTCAGAGGCTTTTGTTACATTCGCATTTTTTTATTTATAAGCGCTTATGAGCATAAGTGCTTATGAGCATTTTGTTGTCAAATCAGCAAACTTATTTTATATTTAAAATTAAATCTATAATTAAAATCATAAACTATATAAACCTTCCTTCTTTTAAATACCTGAATATTGTATTGGGCTCTCAGATGCCTAAATATAAATATTACGATTTTAAATGTCTCTTTACACAAGAGGTTTATTAATGTGAAAATGCGAACGTAGAATTAGTTTAGGTTTAAGAAACAAGTGCGCGCGCAGGTTTTATACGAAAAGAAAAATATGGGCAATTCCCATCCTCGCGAACACACGTTCGAACGCTTTCTGGTTATAAAACTACTCTATATAATTTTATTTCCTTGTTTTTTTTTACGTAAATATATTAGCTCTACGCATGGTTCAAAAATAAGCCTTGGTGGATATCAGTACTATTTTTTATTGCTAAAAACATGGCTTCGCGAACACACAAAAACGGAAGTCGTCCCCGGTTGAATGTGAAGAAATGCTAGACACAGCGAATTTGAGAGGAATAGTTAAATAAAAAAAATTGAATTTTTTAAAGGAAATGTAGCTTTCATTTCAGACCTCACTTTCAACGTTTAACAAAGTAAAAGTAATTTTAAACAAGAAAGAAAGCTAACTTCGGTAAACCGAAGTTTGTATACCCTTGCAATTGGAATATTGAAAATCTATCCATTTTAGTAATGTTGAAAAAATATCGAATTTTTGGAAATTTTACATGTAGAATTTTACATTTTCATATAAATCGACCGATCGCTTCTATGGCAGCTATATGATATAATTGGCCGATCTTAATAAAATAAAACCGTAAAAAACTGCTATAACCGCGTGCTAAAGAAATAAGACTATGCTGAAAATTTCAGCTCAATAGCGAAAAATCTGAGAGACTAGTTTGCGTAGAAACCGACAGACAAACAGACAGACGGACATTGCTAGATCGACTCGGCTGGTGATGCTGATCAAGAATATATATACTTTATGGGGTCGGAGATGCCTCCTTCACTGCGTTGCAAATATCATGGCAAAATTATAATACCCTCTGCAAGGGTATAATAATTGAAAGGCAATCTCGCGAACACACAATTTTTCCGCTATGTTGGCAATGCAATTTTTTTTAAAGAAACATGATCTTTGTATTACTTTTGACTTATTGTGATCAAATTGAGCTTCAATAGTAATAAACTATAATAATAAAAAATATATATATAATAACTAGCGGACCCGGTGAACTTTGACTCGCCCAAATTCAACACCTTTATACACGTATATATTTTTTCTAGAAACATTTTTTTAGTTCAATAAAAATAACTATTTACTATAAGTGTTGCAAATAATTAAAGTATACTTAATTTAGGTTAATAAATAAATCTTTATTTACTTAAAGTATATCTCTTAAATTACAACAATTCTTTATTAATTATGACAGTTAGAAAATAAGAAAGATTAATCTCTCAGCGCAATGGAGTGTACAATATTCTTGGTTAGTCCGTCTTTAGCCAGCACAATTAAACAGGATGGTTTTCCCACGTGAGAACACGCCACATACTATATAGTTGTCCGTGGGAAAAGCATGGTGTTCCCAAATTTAAGTCACATACAGATAATGTTTAGCCTTGTGACTTTTTGATTTTGGAAATTGAGTGCGTTTGAGTTCAATTGGCACATCTGTAGGATTCATAGGGATTCGTGTCAGCAACACATTTCCGCCACGAAACTTTCTATTTAAAATGATGGCTCCAATGACATTTTTGATTTATTTCTTAATTAATAATCGTTTACCATTACACAGCCGTGGTGGGTTCAAGTTACGAAGTGGAATTATCGGAGCTCCAATCTTCAATTGTAAATGGTGGGTGGCATGCCTGGCAAATCCAATGAATTTATAAACTCAATTGGATAATTTACAGTTTCGTTGTTATCACAAACTGCATCGAAAGATTTGTATGATACCAAGTCCCCAGGCAACAACTGTTGTATTTTTATATTGAATTCATTGACGTCCACATTTTTTGCTGACAAAATCGCTCTTTCTGCCAACCACTTATGATTTTGCGAGTCGATGATTGTGCAGAAGTCCGTTTGTAATTTTATACATCCAGTATATTCATGTACAGCAACTTTCCCATCGCCAATATCTAATAGTTGTTTAGAGAAAGTTTCGGCGGATGGATTTTGAACGTGGAACTTAATTGTTGACCGCTTGCAGCAATATTGTTAACTATTTCTGCTGCTTCAAACGATGTCATTTGGAGCATGAATTCAATGTACGAATTGACCTCAGGAACAAGCGAGAATATGGATCTGTACCGAGAAGTAAACCGCGTAATGGTGCTGGTGGTGTTTCAATTTCGGGTAGTTTTAGTTTTCCTGATGAGAAACCATTCCCAACTGGCTCATTTTTATACCCGGTACCCAAAGGGTACAAGGGTATTATAAGTTAGTGCCAACCGAGAATATATGAAACAGGCAGAAGGAGGCATCTCCGACCCCACAAAGTATATATTTTCTTGATCAGCATCACCAGCCGAGTCGATTTAGCCATGTCCGTCTGTCCGTCCGTGTGAAACAGCCGATCTCAGAGACTATAAGAGCTAGAGTTACCAAATGGTGACAACATTGGAATCTGTTGTACTCAGATCAAGTTTGTTTTAAAATTTGGCCACACCCACTTCCGCCCTCAAAAATCATAAAAAACTTAAAATAAGCTATACTCGTTATTTTCGGGTTAAAGTTAACAAATACAATAAATGAATTATATAGAGCGAACGTTTCCTGAAAATTTCAGTAAAATCGGATGATAAACATGGGAGATATTAGCCATAAGGTTCGAATTTTAACACACCGCCCTAAGGCACTGCTGTTGCAAGCTGTAGCAGACAGGGGGCGCATTCGAGCCTTGACCGTGCGATATAAGGGCGCCAACTGCAGAAGAAATGACAAAAAAATATAGCAAGAAATGACAAAAAATAACATTCATTTTTTGAATCGATCGGGTTTTTATGTGTTCCTATAAAATGTATTATTCATATTTAAGTATGACATTAAATTGTTTAGGTCGGGAGCTAATTCAAGAGGCGATTTATTTTAAGAAGTATCGAAGTAGACTATTATAATGTATGTACAATTTTAAATTGTCTTTTAGTGTGAAGCGCAAACGTTTATGTACCGGGTATCTCACAGTCGAGCACAGTCGACTGAAGGAGGCATCTTACTTGTTAAATTTAAGTGCATAACAATACAGGTCAAAGTACCAATAATCACTTTGGAATGAGCATAATATTTAACATCAGGCTCGTACTATAGTGCTAGTCGAAGAAATTACCCTGATGTACATTCTCGATGAGCTTGTTGGCGTTGTTGGTCAATTCTTCTACGTCGATTAAATATGAATCTAAGCCCTTTTTTCGTTGTAGTTATTTTCGTTGATTACTTTCATCTCGTGCCTCTTGCGATTGTGATTGACTTAACTGCGCCATGCTCAAATGCACATATTTATTATCTTTTTCGATTTGTTCGTCTGATCTTCGTGCTCTTCTATCTCGCGCGGCTGTAAAATTGACCGTTCGACGACTCAAATTGACCCCTTTGCATTTTTCTGGCATTGCAATGAAGTTAAATAATGGAAAGTAAGAAAGGAACGTTGTAGATAGAACATATTAATTAATGAATAAAGGAAAATTATTAGCTCTGAATAAGAATTTATAGTACTAAAACTATTATATTCAAATGCCAACTAGAAACGCTATTGCTCATGTGTAGATAGAATAAAAACTGTATATGTATTTCTATATGCTGTACCATAAAATATTCAAACAAAAAATGTTGTCGAAAAAATAAAATAAAAAAATTATTGGTGAACCACCATTAAGATTTAGGCGGATGAAAAATATATGTTTTCCAATTCTCAGGCCTAACGGATATGTACACAAAATTTCACTAAAATCGGTCGAGCCATGATTAACAGCGTGACATGAGAATTTTATATATAAGGTTTTTTCGAAACTGACCAAAAATGTGGAAAATATGGTCATTGATATATAAATGATCAAAATGTATATATTTATTTAACAAATAAGTGAAATAAAAAAGTTGTTTGTCATTGTTTAAATTTACCTTCCGTGGGAATTGCCCATATAGGTTTTTGGGGTAGGTTCTGTTTTTAAATTGTTCTTAAGGTGAGGGAGCTTTACTATAATTTTTCAACTCACTATTACTTAACAATTTACTATTATTTTACAATTGCTAATAAATAAATTCAAGTTTTAGGTGTCCGGGTTTGATCATTATACTTTGAAGACACTCGTTTATTATAACCTTTAGGAACAGTATTTGAAAAAAACAATCCTGTATCAAGCTTGACCAGTTTATGGTTCACTTATGTATATCAATCGAATCTCGCAAAATAAAAAGCATTAGTTTAAAATAGTAAAAATAGTAATTTTATATATAAATATAAAGTTAAATCAATTTTCATATTATGTTCCCATTCATTATACCCTTGCGAAAGGTATTATAATTTTGCCATGATATTTGCAACGCAGTGACGGAGGCATCTCTGACCCCATAAAGTATATATATTCTTGATCAGCATCACCAGCCGAGTCGATCTAGCCATGTCCGTCTGTCTGTCTGTCCGTCTGTCTGCCTGTCGGTTTCTACGCGAACTAGTCTCTCAGTTTTTGAGCTATTGAGTTGAAATATTCAGCATAGTCTTATTTATTTAGCACGCAGTATATATGTCGGAACATCCGAAATCGGACCACTATATTCTATAGCTGCCATAAGAATGATGGCGAAATAAATGTAAAAAAAATGTTAACTTCTATGTTTTTAAACGTATTTCTTTAAATTTCGAGATATAAAGTTTTTTTTACTGTTTTAGAGTTACGGTTTTAATTTTACTAAGATCGGCCAATTATATCACATAGCTGTCATAGAAGCGATCGGTCGATTTATATGAAAATGTAAAATTCTACATGTAAAATTTAAAATTTACAAAATTCGACATTTTTTCAACATTACTAAAATGGTCCGATTTTCAATGATCCAATTACCGACTGCAAGGGTATACAAACTTCGGTTTACCGAAGTTAGCTTTCTTTCTTGTTTTCTAATCATTTATTTTATTAAAATACATGGCATGGTTTTAATCCGTAATAAGTACTGTATTACAAATTCAGTGTGTATATATCTAATAATACTGAGGTTATGTCAGTTTTCTTATTATATTTCTACTATTTTCCAGTATTTATAAAGAAAATCCCGTTTTTTTAATCATAAAAAGATATGAAAATATCTTGAAAAGAATCAGTCATAATTTGTTTTTCGATATTTTTAAATTTTTTTCCGGAATTCAGAATTGTGTATTTGTAAAAATGTTCTATTTGTAAGAATCAGCGATCGCAACAGATTAAAAAAAAAAGTCGTATTAACTGTTATTTTTAATTTAAAAAAATATATATAAATAATTCTTATTAATTAATTTTCGTATAAAAGTTTAATCATAACTCTTATTTGTATTTTTTTTTTTAAATCGAAAATAACTGCTATCCACTTCGTTTTCTCTTTCAAAGTGAACGGTCGTGTTTTTGTTTTGCTCCTCGTATTTGTGTTAATTTCTTGCTATAAACCACCGGGGTTTTATTTAAAACTTCTATCTTGTGTTTAATAACAATTCACCGTTTCACTTCGCGTGTGCATGCAGCTGTTTTTGTGTATTAATAACTATATTAATTGCAAATTAGTTTGGTGCAGCAATTGCTTATCTTCATTTTTGTATTCCTCTTTGTGCTATATCCGTTACGCCGATATTACAGCTTGGCGGCTTAAGCTCCCTAACTCTCGCTCTATTGCTCGCTCTCTCTCTCTCTTAGTGCACTTAACTTCTCTTATTTTCTCTTAACTTCCATTGGTACAGTGGTAAGTAACTACCTGGTCGAAATAAATATTGGGACACTCACGTATCATAGTTAGTTTTCACCGTTAATAAAAATTGGTAAGCATTTAAATGACACAAACAATTTCTTTTAATGTGTGTGCATATCATGTAAGTATCGGCATGTTAAAAGTTTGAATTTTATAATCTGGGGCTTTTTCTTGACCAGTGTTGTGAAATGTGATTTTTTCCTAGTACGAAATTATTATTGGTACACCATCAAGAAAGTTGTGCTAATTGACTGTTTACTTAAAATTTTCGTAAGATAAGGTGAGTATTTGATTCTTACTATCTGTGTATAAG
>VNJO01007330.1:0-56583 GCA_008042535.1 Drosophila tani
TTTAAGTTTGGAAAAAAACTTTATTATTCGCACTTCTTCGCTTATGATGTGTGGAAACTTCCCGTATTTGCATCCAGCAATAGTCGCTTAGCATTCCTTCATAACAAAATCTTGTAACCGAGTGCTTGCACATTTTTACACTTATGACGACGAAGTTTGTGAGACGATTTCCAAAGGATATGTCATCATTTGAAAAGCGATGCAAATGTTTCTGGGATGAAGGATGAAGGAATGCTATGATTTTCTGCCAAGATTTGTATTAATACTTAAAATGTTTTTGAATAAAGTGTGTATAAAATAAATAACCATATTTTGGTAATATCTTATAAAACCAAATAACAAAGCAGGCTACTTCCCTTGAAAAACAATTTTGTAGCACAACAGCAACATGATAATTTAATATAATTTGCCATAACTTCTAAAATTTTCTTTGGATTTGCATATATTTGATCTTTACTTTTTAAGGAGAAAGGTATCTTTAGTGCTGTTCGCTCAAAATAATTAATATCTTTTTTTTATATTTTTAAAATGAAAATGAAATTTAGCTATAAAAAACATAGCCAAAAATATTGCATGCTTTTTTAGCTTTAAATGTTTATATCTTCATTAATAGAGATCTGACCATTAAGAGCCGTATGTTGTCGGAAAGGTGTTTACATTGGCTTTTGGATTGTACTTATTTGAAATATGTTGGACTTACGGTTTTCAAGATTTTTAACGTAGAAGAAAAAATCTGGTTTTTCGCGAATATCTTCAAAACGGTTCTTTGGGAATTTTTTTTAATGAGTTCAACGTGTTCAGCGTCTCAATATTAAGCGGAAAAGTGGGTTTAAACGTTTATATATTTTGGCTGTAAACTAGTGTAATTTATGTAACAGGCAGATCAGCATCACAAGATCCGTCCGTGTTGGTAATCTCAGAGACGTTAAGAGCTAGAGTTACCAAATTTGGTGACATTAAAGTCTGTTGCACGCAGATCAAGTTTGTTTTAAAATTTGCCTACGCCTTTATAAAATATATAATATAATTTTGGGCTTAAACTAAATAGATAAAATAAATAAGTAGGCATCTGCGGACTTTCTCTGAAAATTTGAGTAAAATCTGATAATAAACATGGAAGTTATTAAACAATTAAATTTCTGTGTATGCTTCTTCTTCTTCTTCTGAGCGGCCACAAAGGCAGTAGCGAAAAAAAAAGTGTTGCGTGCTTTCAGGCGCAGTATTAATTCGTGATGCAGCTGCGTACAGCTGCATAATTTGTCTTTTTTGGGTGTTGCTCAACATGTTCTTAGCAACATTTGTCAACATTTTATTTTTCCCATGTCCGTGTGCTATTTAATTTCGATGACAATGTTTTGAGTACCGGGTATCTCACAGTCGGTCACACTCGACAGAATCTTTCTCACTTGTTTTTTTATTTTTTATGGTTTTTATGATTTTGATAGTAACTTCAGGCCGTATAGCCCTGAAGATTGCTGCTCACCTTTTGGGGTACAACACATATCTCCGAAAATTCGCTTTCTGATCAAAATTAGTAGCAATGATCTCATATAGCTAACTTCTTAAATGGATTTTTATACCCTCGCAGAGGGTATTATAATTTTCCCATAATTGTTGCAACGCAGTATATATGTCCTATAGCTGCCATAGGAATGATGGCGAAATTAATGTAAAACGAGACAGAAAGATAATTCCGGTAAACCGAAGTTGATATACCCTTGAAAATCGATCCATTTTAGTAATGTTGGAAAAATATCGAATTTTGTAAATTTTACATTTTACATGTAGAATTATACATTTTCATTTAAATCGACCGATCGCTTCTATGGCAGTTCGATCTTAAAAAAATGAAAACCGTAATAATTCTTTATAGAAATACGTTTAAAAACAGAGAAGTTAAAATTTGTTATTGTAACGAATTGAGTACAATCGAATGTTAAACATAACGATATTATAAAATTAAGTAGTTCTCTTTACAATAATTAATTTTATGTTTAATTCCTGCGTTATTTTTAGAACTTTTATTTTTAAAGCCGATAGGGTAACGACTTAACGAGCAGTAGAACGCCTCGATACAACTTTTCCACGGACTGTAACACGAGTGCCTTTGCTCATACTGTCGTTGAAGTAAAATTCGGTTTGGCATCGGAATGTTCCAAGAGGGATAAAAACAGGAAAGTCCTGCTCATCCAGATTGAGTTTATCCAAAGTATATGTGAAATTCTACGGAATAAATATATCTTATTTAAAATTTTACCTATTTAAAATATTACCAAATTACGCTTACCGGCTTAAGAGGACACTTCAGGTTTGAATATTTTTTTAAGGCTCTTGCGTAAATATTAAAAAATCGATTTTTATGCACGCTTTCCATGAAGCGGCATGCATCCAACCGGACATCGTATAGCTTCATAGCTTGACCGTTCGATCTCCAAAAATCCAAAGCAGAATGAGCATTCAATTGACCAAAATATCTTTTTACCAGCACTTGACAGTTGACATAGCTCTTATTGTCAATTTGAAACACCTGGCAATCGAACCTTTCGATTAAGTCTGTATCAAAAATCTTTATGCTGACATCATCGATGACAAGTCGAAAGTTTCGCTGCGCTGTGTTTACGCATTCAAAAATGAGAAACCAGCGTATCCAAAACCAAGTTTTCATGGCAAAAGCTAAACTTATAATGCTAGAATTCTATTTAATGATGTTTCAACTGGATGAGCAAGTATATAATTATAGAAGAGATTTTTAAAATAATTTGTTTAGTCATTAAGTATTTCTTTAATTAGCTGATTTAAATTATTATAGGGTACAAGGGTATTATAACTTAGCGCCAACCGAGATAGTATGTAAAAGGTAGAAGAATAAAAATCTACGACCCCGTAATTTATACATATTCTTGATCAGCATAACCAGCTGAGTCGCTTAACCCATGTCCGTCTGTCTGTCCATATGAAACAACAGATTTCAGAGACTATAAGAGCTAAGGCTATCAAATTCGGAGACACTTGACGTTATTTTTCCAATACTCGTATTACCAAAAAGGGATCGAGTTTTAAAGATTCAATTGCAGACGGCAAGGGTATACAAACTTTAGCTTACCGAAGTTAGCTTTCTGTCTTGTTTATGTTTAATTTTTAATTACTTCTACCTTAATTATAGAATTTTATTATTAAAGTCGATTGAAATAATAGTTTTGAAGAGTCTTGGGAAGTTGCGTGCATAAGCCTTAAGGCCAGTTGAGCTGGGCATGCCCCAGAAGAATGAATACCTTTTAGCTTAATGCACAAAGCTTTGGGTAACGGGTATCCCACAGTCTAGCACACTCCACTATAGCTTTCTTACTTGTTTTTAAGGAATAGGAAAAAGATATTATGATATCAGTTAAGCTTAAGTTCAGATGTGTTTTATTTAAGTTTATTTTTTGAGTAGGCTTAGTTTACTTTTTCTGACTTGATTCTACTTATTAAGAACAATTTTTCCTTGAGTGACAATTCTCAGCGCCAATCGCTCTTGCGTAAAATATTCCGTAATTGTCCGAAACTTTCCAAATGGTACAAAGGGTGGTAGATCCTTCTCGTCCATATGCCAATTTTTTAAGCTGTAGTTGTAGTTCTGTAAAATTATTTAATAATTATTCACATTGTACAATTTGGCATAGTACATATGTACATATGTACATATGTATGTACTAATCTACTTGTGGGTCTTACCGTCTTTAATGGACAAATCAGATCAGCATTTGTGTGTTTCCTGAAGCTTTTCACGTATATGTTGAAAAGTCCATTACGGTGGGCAGTTCTAAGAAATTTGCAAGCATCCAATCGAACATCATACAGCTTTATCTTATTTTGATTGCTCGTCTTCCAGAAATCCATGGTGGTGTGCATATCTATGTCCCTTACAACACATTTTAGAGCCATCTCGCCGTTAACATAGCTTCGATTGTTAATATGAGTAATGCGAAAATCGATGTGTTCGATCAACTCCCGCACCTTATACCTTACTGAAAATTCATCTAACCTCACTCGAAAGCTTCGTTCTTCAGTATTTACGCAAATCAGTATGTTAAACCAAAGAAGCCAGAATAAAGAACACATAATTTAAGCTTTTGGTATAATGACAGTCTTTTCCGGCTATGAGAGCTAAATTAGTACTGGACATATGCCAATAATGAAAGGGTGAGTGACCATGGACCATGCCACTAATTGGAACTCCGTTTATAAAACAAAAATATTTTAATAATTATATTTTCTGCACAAGCGAAGAGAATTATAATTTTTATCAGCAAATTGCAACACAGCAAACCATATTGGTCTCTGCGAAATATTAATTTTTTTTATCAGGATAACCATTAAAATAGTCCGTTTGTTTTGAATAACTACAGATCAGTGAGCTTTAAATTTATAGGAATAATTTTACTATTGCAGTTTTAAAGAATATATTTTAATCGAATTTACTAGACAAGTTTGCAAGATTTATAGAGCATACAAGTTTAAGCAACTAAAAAAAAACACGTAAGCTTTTGATAACTACATTAAAGCTTTTGATAACATTAAAGGTTAGTAATGTAGTTATTATAAGGCATGTTCCAGTTTCCACTTCCGAAACATCCTCACGGATATAAACTCTGCATGCACCCTTGAAATTCTTTTACTTTGTCCTGGATTAAAATTTAGACTTGAAGGCTTAAATATCCTAAAAAGTTCTTAAAAATATTGCTATAATAATACATGTTAAGTTTGTCAATATCTGGATTGATATTTGTTTAAAATCATTCTGAAAAATGAATTAAAATTTAATCCTCTTTAAAAACTTATTTTATTTATGACCGAAAATAATTTCTTGACTGTCAGAGAAAACAAATTCAAACGTAGAGTGCTTTCCCTTTCTAGCACGTCTCTCTGAGAGCGGATCGAGAGAGCTGTCAATTTATCGCCCTTGTCACACTGATGAGACTACCTTTATATAATTGTATCATGAGCCAACAGAACAGTTGACAGCAATTTTTTTACTCATTAAATTTTTTAGGTTGAATTTTACAGTGGCCCGAAATTCGATCAACGATTGGGCAGCAAAACTCAGACAAAGCAAAGGCATTTTTCAAGAAGAACCAAAGGGTAATTTAATGGCTAATCCACAAGTGGGCGAGGAAAATTCGTGTTTGTTTAAGGGAAATCCGAAAATGTTATCAAATTCATTTTCGAGTGATAACTGGAACAGGCCTTTATAAGATAATTTGTTTTAATAATGTTTGATAGTATACTATTTTTTTTCCATTTCGGCAGGTATTTCATGTATTATTTTCTATTGAAAAACTACTCCCATATCATGATTTCTCCACTAGTCACAACACGTACAGCCAATCTTTTTTGTGTATAATATTCGGTTAGTGTACGAAAATGACCAATAGGCGAAAATGGCGGAAGATCCAGTTCATCTAAAAACCAATCCTCCATCTTGTAGGTATAATTCTGTAAAAAAAATAATATTAGATACGTTAATATCTGTCACCAAATTATACTCACCTCTTTAAGAGGACAGATTATGTTAGCGTTGGCGTGCTTTTTAAAGCTTTTTACATATATGTTAAATAATTTGTTTTTATGAATACTTCGCAAGAAGGAACATCCATCCACCTGAACGTTGTATAACTTCACTTTCGGTTGATTGTTCGACTTCCAAAACTCCATACTGGCTCGCACATTTATGTCTCCGACGTTTCGTTTAAGAATCATTTCAGCGTTCACGTAACTCCGATTATTTATTTGCTGCAATCGACAATCCATCCTTTCGAACAAGTCCGGCGCCTTATACTTGATCGCGAATTCGTCAAAATGAATTCGAAAGTTGCGCTCATCAGCAGAGGCAATGTCCATTAGGACGTACAATCCACAGATCAAATGTAATGTGTTCATGACTAAAGCTTACTTTATAATGACTATGGTATACGAGTATAACAACATAATCTACGGATCTTTTCTGACGAGAATCAATAATATAGTTATTTGCATAATTTAAGATGGCTAGCTTTGATATTATTTCAAATATTATATATTGCTTGCCTATAATGATGATGAGTATATAACAACAAAACCTACAGACTTTTATGGGGGATATCAATAATATAGTCATTTTTATATTTTAAGATAGTTAGCTATGATATTATTTTACATTTTTCGGATCATTCAATCGAAACAGGATTATATAACTGATGGCAGATGTGCAGTTGGTTAGTTGGTCATACATCCTTTTCAATTCTAAAATTCTTAATTGGTAATATTCGATTATTGTTTCTCTTATATTTAAGTTTGCAAAGTTACATTATTAACTTGTCAGCATTTTTGTTGCTAACAAAATCCCTCTGGTTGACTTGTCAGCAATTATAGTACCCATTGAACCCATTGAGCATGGCCTAAATACTGCTGAAATTGCCTATGAATGATAATCGTTAGTTCGTAATTTTATTGCTTAATTTTATGCGAACAGAATTTCATTTTGATCTTCCAACTTTGGCGACCAATCGTCCATCGAGTTGCATGTGTGCCAGTAGCTTTGACTTGTGTTCAAAGGAAACCTTAAATCGATAGGTGCATTCTGGAAGGAGATCGGGTAGTAAATCTTCGTCGACATAGGCCCTTGTCAAGGAGTAATTAAAGTTCTAGAAAAAGTTTAAATCTGTTTTAAAGCATGTTAAATATATTAAAAAAAAAACTTAGAGATCGACAACACAAATTTGCATTTCTGAACTTGATAAGGTTCATAAGGTAATAAGGTTCTTGCTAATAAAAATTACAAAATATGTAATCAAAACTACAAAAGATTGTATTTAAAATAGCAAACTATATTTTCACATAAAACGTTCGTTCTACTCACCGGCTTAAGTGGACATTTAGGTTTGGTATTAAGAAAGCCAGCATAATTATCGTAAATCAGTCTAATAAACTTATTCTTGTAACCATTGTTAATGATGGAGCAAAAGTTGAGCTTCACACTATAGAGACGCATTTCCGGCCGCCGAGGCCGAATAATGTCCATTGACGAAGTTAGTGTGATATCATTTAGAAGCCGGTTAATCATCATATGTCCAGAGAGATAACTGCGATTATACTCCTGCTCAAGCACAGCACTCTGGGACAGGAACAGGGTGCGATCATCGACAGTGAACGTGAATCGATCCAAGTGCACCACCTGGCCACAGAAACAGCAGTCGGTCATCCAACTAAGTACCAGAAGGCTCAGCTTGAGGAGAGACATTCGAGAGGCGGCTTGCTTGGCAACTGGATAACTGGATAACTGACTAACTACGGTCTAACTGCTAATGGGGGATTCCATTGAGTTTGGTCGCAGCATTGCCCTGTCAGATCAAGCCCTAATGGCTTTTTAAGTGGTGCCGTCTGGTCTAAATTGCCGCAATCTCTCAATATGTTAACACTACGAATTTATATAAAAATTGATTGTTTTGTTATATTTTTTTTATTTTTCCAAGTTTGCAATGGGATCATTGAAAACACTAGTTTATTCTCAAAATGCTCTAAGCCTGTTTATACAAAATTCTGGTAGAGTTGAATCCCCAGATCACAAAAATGGCTTTAATTTTGGAAAAAAGTGGAATTTTCAATCCGTTAACTCAAATGTTAACATGATGCTATAAGATATAATAGTTGAATTATTTGTAATTTATTTTTGTTAACGTTACTATTAATCGTCACAAAATTTGATACCAGAAACTTTTGGAGTTGAAGATGCCATCGTCACTTTTATCTCACCTCGTTAAGAGGTGTTTTTGTTTGATTTATAGGTGCTTCAACAAGTTTCCGGTTCTATTTGTAATCATTTCTGTGTGATACGCTTCCCAGATCTTTATTTCGAAGCAATTCCACCCGGGTGGTCGATTTTCGAACTTCCGTTTTCATATAAATATGTATAAGACAAACCAAAGAAAATACCGAATACTTCGAAAATACTCTAAATGAGATGATAAGGATCAAAAAGAAGCGAGTACAGCGTGCGCATTTGGAATAAATTGTATTACTACTGACCTCCAGATACGTACGGATACAGAATCTTTAAAATTACTCGGTAATCCTACTGGGTCCAAAAGTTATACATTTTGCAACGAAAAAACTCAAAAGCCCCACTGTGCGTCACAGCAAGCTGCAGTTTCGTGAATCTAAGGATGCGGGCGCGAGCACATGTGTGCGGAAAAAGGATGCAAATGGGTCTGGCTGCCAACCGAGGCATAAACAGTAGCCTTACAACAGAACGGCAAAAAGCAGCGAGCAGCGAAGTGGAGTAAAGTAAAGTAAAGCAACGCAAGCGACCAAGTGGAGTGTAGTTCAAACATCACACCTACCGTCTGGGATCTGGAGAGTCTCGACTCGTCTGCGGATGCTGTTGCTGTGGTCCGTATTATGTAAACATTTGCCGGGCTTCAATCTTTATTATTTTCCCCTCTCACCTCATGCATCTCACGTTCCTGGCTCTGCGCTTTGTGGACTTCTGTCTCGGTAGGGCTCTCAATAGAAGACGTGTGTCAGCTTTTGCATGACACATCAGAAATACATAGTACATTCGGTTCTTAGTCAAACAAACATTTTTAGTGCAGTAGTTTCGATATTATACACGGAATATTCGAAATGCACAAGGGCTTTCAGGGTTAGGAGTATGATCAACGTCAGAATCCAAGTCGATTTAGCCATCAAACGGACATAGGGTTACATACTTCGTGTCATAATTATAATACCCAATACCCATTGTATATTTTTTCATCGGTTAACTTCTTTATTAAGTCGCAGTACTTTAGTTCTCACGTCAGCTGACATATTTCGCGAATAATGACAAATCAATAAAATGACAATGTCACATGCGTGGTAAGCTTGAATATTTGATTTCCAACCAAGAAAACAAAACCAATTTTCCCATTTTCATACATACGCCAATTTTCCTAAGTGACCAATTTGTCCGCGTGCAATTAACACAACCTATCTCTGTATATACAGGACCGGGAAAGAAGCTTCTAATGGGAACGGTACCAAACTGCAACTTGCGTTGCATTTTAAATATGAAGGTGTATATATTATGCAAATTTGTGCAATTTTCATTCATGCCCCCATATATGATTGGACGAGCCACAAACCGAACACTGAGCTGAGCCATAGCGCCAGGCCCTAATTAGACTTTGTAAGCGTGTGAGGCTCATTTCATATGCAAATTGCAGTCGATTGGTTTCGCATTACATAATTAATAATTCAATGAAAAGGCATGTCAATCACTCGCACGAATACGCACGCCAAGGAACCCACACAAAGGACGTATGCATTTCCATCGGCCACTAGCCAAAAGTCTTTATAAGGTTGTATAGCTTAGTTGCATTTTGGGTGTTAGTATTGGCTAGTTGCAGGAACACTTAGATGATAGATTCAATAAATTATTTGCGAACTAAAATACCTTTGGACTAAATATTAAGTTCGAATAAGTTGGAAAGGCCGAAGTCGAACAATAAACACATTGATTTTTATCAGGGACCGTAAATAAGAGTTATGATTTAATAAAAATCATCGGGAAAAATACACATATGTTTTTTTTTACGGGGAAATTAAAAATAGAATAAACTTTTTTTCCCCAATTTTTTAAATAAATATCAATTTTAACTCTAAAAGTGATTAAAAATTAAATATCAAATATAATAATTATATTTTAATTTTTATTTAAAAATCAATAATAAAAGCTATTTTTTATTTTTATGATAAAAATCAAACAATAAGAGTTATTTTTTTATTTGTATTATATACAAATCAAAAATTAAAATCAAATTGGAATATCTCGTTAACGGAAGATCCAACAGAATATATCGACCTATGTATATGATCTACTTTTCAATACCTTTTTAGTTGATGTACTATATAATGCGTACGTATTCAAGGACCTCAACTTGCTTGTTCTTGGCGTGGGAAAGTTGGCTAAGTAGTAGAAAGTAGAATATATTTATAGAGCTATACATTCTGTACGATCTTCCGTTCAAAAGATATTCCAATTTGATTTTTATTTTTGATTTTTATAGAATGAATCAAAAAATAACTCTTGTTGTTTAATTTTTATAATAAAAATAAAAAATAACTTTTATTTTTGATTTTTTAATAAAAATTAAAATATAATTATTAAATTTGATTTTTATTTTTAAAATCAATTTTAAGAGTTATAATTGATTTGTATAATAAAAATTAAAAAGTAGCTTTTTTTTTTTGATTTTTATAATAAAACTTATAATAATTACGGTCCCTGATTTTTATTGATCATTCCGTGTTACATATTAAATTAAAGGTAAACGCTATTCTTGCATAATTACAAAATTCGTTAAAAGCGAACTTTCGATCAAATTGATTAATCCTGCACATAACTTAATATTTTTTTAATTCAAAATTGGCAAACTCTCTAGATTGCCGGTTATAATCCTGATAAAGAATATGTATCTACATACTTTATACGGTTGTTAACTTCTGACAAAAGTAATAATATACTCTGCAAGGTTAAGTAAAAATATCTGGAAGTGCAATTTAAATTTAACCAACACAGCCAAAAATGCTAAATTGGTGTAAAAATCTGCGACTAATCTAGGCTTCATATACATAAAACCAATACGTTGGAACTGGTTTAAAACAGTCTCTTGGTCTCTGTGTCTATATCGATGTAAACGGCTGGGCCTATTTGTGCAATCAATAAATTTTACAGTCGATTGCACAGATGCTGCCATCAACAACTTACGTATCTGGTGGGCGGATGCATTGGCAACCAAATGGGAGTGCCAGCAGAGAAAAAACTTAGCTTTCCGGCGGGAAATTATAAACTGTTAGATTAAGAACCCAACTGAAATTAAAAAACCCTTGAATTCAACTAATTTTGTAAACAGATTTGCTTATTTTAGTGCCAAGAATTTCGGTTAATGTTTAATGTTTATTAATCAATTACAGACACGACAAGTATTAATGCTGCACCACACCAGGCGTAAACCCTTCATGAAAATCTCCACGAGTCTGCGAAAACTCGTTAAAAATCACTTAGAATTCAATCATCATAAAGTTGTCAAAAATTTACTCTACGAGGTGTGTTCAAAAAGTATCGCGAATTTTGTGCTTTTTCCAAAATTATTTATTTATTCATGAATATGTATTTTGTCCCCTTCAAAGTAATCCCCATGAGATATTATACACTTGTGCCAACGGTTTTTCCAATCTTCGAAGCTCTTCAAAAAATAATTTTTTTTATCTTGTCCAGCTCCTTCCTCGATGCCGTCTTTATCTCGTCAAGCGTAGCGTAACGTCGTCCTTTCATTGTTTAGTTTAGGGAACAAGAAAAAGTTACAGGGGCCAGATCTGGGGAATACGGTGGCTGCGGCATCATTAGTGTGTTGTTTTTGACCAGAAAGTCGCGCACAAGCAACGATGTGTGAGCAGGGGCGTTATCGTGGTGCAAAATCCAATTTTTGTTCTTTTCGGCCTTTATTCTCGGCCTTCTGAGAACATTTTGTACCACCGATAAACGTTGCTTCGGTCCAAGGTAGCTTCTGCGTATGCCACAGTCAAAAAAAATTTAATACAGGTTCTTTGATCCATTTTTTTGAATAGGTAAAAATCGAAGACGATCCAAAACACGTGCAAGCAAAGCAGCTGTCAACAATTAAGTGAACATTCAAAATGGCCGAGCTTGTCGGCATAAGTGAGAGGCATGAGTACCAACATAAAGCCACTTAACTTTCGAAATTGAAATATATGTACGTAGTCCGCGAAAATGCAAAATTCGCGATACTTTTTGAACACACCTCGTATCATTCAGTCACTAGCTGTGAGCGAAGCTTTAACGTGTCTCCATTGGCACCATCTTTTGTCTACTGTCATACACCCTTTTTGGTAAACTTCACTTGCACTCGTTAATCGAAGTTATATATAAGTCTCCAAATAAAGTGTATGTATTCTGGAATTTACCCAAAATCTCTTATTTCTATTGGAGGAACGGGGTCGGATGTAACGACTATATCATATAGCTGCCATAGATACGATCGAAAGATTATCAAGTAAGAATTCTTAAGTTGAGCTTTCTTCACTGTGGGATTTTGTGTACACAAAGCTGTATATAAAAGTTCTAAAAATAACATAGAATAAAATCATTTTCAATCGACCCAGTTTGAAACCAAGGTTCGAGACGCGACTTTTCAACTGAGTGCAAGTCCGTACCAGAGATCTTTCTCTGAGATCTGTGGTTTTATATGTACAGATAGACGATCCGCCTGGTGTTGATCAAGAATACATGGGGTCGAATATGACTCCTTCGCCCGCTACATGCACTCTTGGTTGTGACTAAGTTTTGATTCTCTTGTATTCTTGTATTGTATAGATATCCTAAGGGCTTTAAACTACCTATGAATTATTTATTTATTTATTTATTTCTTAGTATCCTTATATCTGAAGTTAATTTTTAAATATTATATCTTTCCTCTTGGGCATTACATTTTTGAAAACATTATGTACATGGGAGTTCCCATGCTGCCAAAGCCGAAAAACTAGCAAGACAAATGAGCTTTCCGTTATGAAAGTTCGCCGTCCAAGTTTTCTTATGACAACCTTTAGTTTATTACTTATGGTTTAAGTTTTCGTCAGTTGACCAAATGTTTAGTTTAGCGTTGGCCGCAACAGCAGCGGAGTCTTCCAAGGACCCGTCAGCTTTTTGTGGCAAGGTCTTTTAAGCCGTGGCTCCATTGTGACTTCCATTTATGGCAGCAAAACGCAGCTAGAAGTTGCTGGAACGGTAAATCGAGGAAAAACCAAAATGGCAAAAGAAATTCGCCCCAGGCAAAAAAGCAATAACAAAATATTATTATCAAAATCATTCATCCTGCAGCCAGGCAATAAATTTTGGGCTCGCTCCCAAATGCAGCAACTACAATAAGGGCGGCGCAGGGAAGAGTTACAATGATTTTGGCAGTTATAGGTAAAGGCTTCAGTATACTGTTAATAAATCGCTGTGCCAGATATCAGTGAGCAGTTACTGTTGGTTGGCACCCCAACCCCACCCCTTGACACTTTCATCTTTCCCACAGCAAAACGCATAAATGCATTAAAAGAACGTAATAATCTTTAACTTTAAAACAGGCATAGTTGGGGGAAGCTAAAAGACATTAACAAGGAACTTTATAAATATAATAGACAGAGGATAAAAGAAATAAAAATAGTTACTGCTAAATGTATTTAAGAGAACTAGCTAAAACGAATTTTAAGAGAACTAGCTAACTAGGATAATCTACTGCTTCTTTTTATTTATTGATGTACTTATTAGGTATACAATATCATAAACATTTTACTGTTTGCTTCTTGTTTCTCTATACTGATAAAAAAAAAAAGTCTGATTTTAAGATTTTTGGTCATAGAATCGTGACCAAATGTACCGTAGTCACATTTTGTTCTTATTTTAAGAAATTTTCTACGTTCAAGATTTTCTACATTCTATATTCCAGATTTTTTTATCTTAATTCAAACCACAAAAATATACAAAGATGTTTAAATCAAGTCGAAAAAATCTAATAACAATACCCACATTCCCATATTAAGATTTCTTTTATTCCATAAATAAATCATTTCTGGTTTGGTTTTAGAATTACTTGTGATTTTATCTGGAATTAAAAATAAATAATATTATGTTAAGTTTTCATTTTCAATAATTGCATTTTATTATTGCTACCAAAATTATCGCCTGTTTACCATAAGCTAGTGTCTCACATCAGGGGGACTTCATATGCTACGATATTGTCTTTGCGTAAAGACAACTTTTCACCCCAAATTAGTCACTATTATAGTCAGCAGTTGCCAGAACCAGTTGGGAATTATACATGTGAAGATAGTAAAAAAAAAATTGAAAATTCCCATTTAAGAATTTTTGGTATAACACTAGTTTACAAATTTATATATTTTTTTTATATAATCGTTAAGACCCACTTTATACGCATAATTTTGAGTTGCTGAACACGTTGAACTCATTAAAAAAAATTTCCAAAGAATCGTTTTGAAAATATTCGCGAAAAACCAGATTTTTTCTTCTACAAAGATTGCTTTGGTTTGGAGTTTGGTTGGAAGAGATAAAGTCATGCAATATATTGAAAAACAATATATTTTCCATGCACCTGATTCTTGCTTTTTCTCATCATCTTTGCTAAAAGCTTGTTAAATAATTGGTCGCCGTTTAGTGGGTACATAATATATGCTGACTGCTGCCACTTTGTATAATATTGTGCCAGACCAGCGAGTGACCATATGCTGGGCTCACCAAGAAAGCCTCTCCCTTTGGTCGTTCTTCTTGGACGAACGGCTTTTGGACAACCGCATTGCGGTCCTGGGTCTGTCAGTCTCTAAGTCCTGATCACATCATAGCTTCCAAAAGACTATGGTAAATGCAAATGGTAAAATTCGAAATTCAGAAGCAGATTATTTTCCAACGCACCAATAAACCTGCACACTTTGGTGCACAATAGTGCGGCAACATTAGGCCTGATGAAGCCCCCATCTTCGACTGCTGCCAAAACAGCCCCTTATTAACCGTCGGCCGACTAGCTAATGTAATAAGAGGATGAGGCTATTTTGATGCTTAAAGAAACAGTTAAGTTGTTTAGCGGACAGATTATTCGTAAAAGTCCAGTGCATTCTTAATTATTACGCTGGGAAAGACAACATTAAGAATCAACAATCAGAATTGAATGTACTTTATACCTTAAATGCACAAAAGAGTATAAAATCCGAAAGCGTTGTCGCGACCTCAAAACATGGTAAAACAAGTGGAAAAGATACAGTCGAGTGTGACCGACTGTGAGATACCCGGTACCCAAAGCATTGTGGGTGAAATTAAATAGCCCATGAACATGGAAAAATGAAAAAGTTGACTAATGAAGACAAATGTGGCTAGGAACATGTTGAACAACATCCAAAAAAGACAAATGTTGCTAGGAACATGTTGAGCAACTCGCACTGACACTCTCAAAAGCTATGTGCTAAAACACCCGAAAAGTATTCCTGAGCAGTGTGATAGAGCGAGAGGGTGACTATTGACCTCTTGTTTTGACTCAATGCTACGAAACACTTTTCGCGTGTCAGAGGAGGTAGCTTCAACAAGAAGAATAAGCGTGTACACAGAAACTTTATTGTTTAATAACTTCCATGTTTACCAACCGATTTGATTCAAATTTTCAGAACAAGTCCGCAAATGCCTACTTATTTATTATATTTATTTACTTTAAGCGGAAAATCACGACTATGATATTTGCTAGGAAAATCATTATTAATAACAACACTGACATATGGTATAGAGATATATGGAAATACTGATATGGCCAGTCAACAAAAGATAAAAGTATCGTTTAATAATATATCTAGGTTCGTTTACAATATAGGACGATTTGACCATGTTACCGTTTACACAAACAAGCTACTTAATATGCAATATAAAAGCCTGATTCAATTTAAAATATTAAAGCTTTTGCACAAAGTTATATCAACCAAGCAGCCATCATACCTATTTGATTTATTGAACTTTGCATCGTCTAGGCGAACAAATAACTTAAAGAATATTAGATGCAAACTGGAGAGTTCTAAAAAGCATTTCTATTACAACGCTATAATACTCTGGAATAATTTACCACATCATATAAAAGTAATAACAAGCACACACAAATTTAAAACTAGTTTAATGGAACACTTTAAAAATATTTAAAATATTTAATACAAACAAACACTGTACTGTAGAATGAATTGTTAATCACACTTTTTTTTATTTTTATTTTTTTTGTTTTTATTTATTCATTTTATTAAAGTCTTTCTTTTTATATAAATTTAGATTGTAAATTAGTATTAAGTACCAATTTTTGAAAATTAATGAACGCTGTATAGTGACTAGTGCATAAAATTAAGGATATTATAATACTTGTAGCACTAGGAAGTAAGCAATAATAAAGATAAAGATAAAGATAGCTTCTATAAAGTTTTTTATGATTTTCGTAGGCGAAAGTGGGCATGGCCAAATTATAAAACCAACTTGATCTGCGTGCAACGAATTAAAATATTGTTACCAAATTTGGTGGCTCTAGCTCTTATAGTCTCTGAGATCTGTTAACCAACACGGACAGACAGACAGACGGACAGACGGACATGGCTAAATCGACTCGGTTGGTGATGCTGATCAAAAGTATATATACTTTATGGGGTCGGAGATGGCTCCTTCTGCCTGTTGCATACATTCTCGGTTTGCCCGAAGTTATAATACCTTGTACCCTATGGGTAGTGCAACAGCGCTCACTTCAAATCGCTATAACTTCTGAACTACTTTGAGTTGGGATGTGGCCAAGGTCTTAAACTGTTCTCTAAAAAAATATCGTTTTTTAAACAAGTTCAAGCTGGCGTAACCCCTTAAAGGACTAGTTAAAATCAATTTTAAGGTTGCTTTGTTTTAACAAAGCTTTTCTATGTTCTCTTTATTTTCTGATGAAAATATGAACACTTTGAAAAACTACATTTTAAATAAATCTACATATTCTGTAAGCGTTCTTCACATGCTTCATGTTCTTTAAATTAGGCAATGTCTCCTGCCAGCATTGCTGGAACAAGAACTGGCAACGCATAGAACTTTAGCCCGGCAACTGATTCCCAATATTTGCGTAACCGAGGCTGCTTTGGGACGCACCACCGCTTCCAATGGCTACGGACAAGCGAAACGAATTAACCGGCGATTGCTCATTTTCTATCGGCGAGGAGTGCCTTTGTCGCATTCCATCCGACGGAGGACGGCCATGAATTTTGCATTTCAACTTGCCTGTATATTTTGCTGGGTCTGCTATTGGGCCTGTGATTCATCAAAAGAGCGGCGACAGCTGACAGGCGACAGCTACGCATAGAAATGAATTATACAAAAAACCAGATAGACAATGGGCAATACAGTCACCTCAACCCGGTGACTACGCTTATTCTTTATAAGTCAATCCCCCGAGAACCAGTTGACAAAGTCAATGGATGCCGCAGAGTGGGACCGATTGCGATTATTCGTTGCAAAAATCATAACGTTTGAATAATTCTTTATTTATTTATTGTAAATACAAATTATTATTTATAGTAAAATAGTTTTGTAGATCAAGAAGCTTATAATTAAATTGGTTAGCTTAGTCAATTAAATTAATATTTATTTTTAGTTTTTATAAAGTCAAGCTTAGTGCCAGGGTTTAATACTCACTTACCCTATGGACATCTTTAATAATATCTTTGATTTGTTGCCGGGATTTTGATATTCTCAGTCGGGTACCTTGACCCTATTACTCAAAATGTACTTGTACAAATTGATGAATGAAATAAACATTTAGGTGGCTCGGCTGTAATGTTTTCTACGGGCTCCACTGTGCACATTTCTGTCTAAATTCTAACTTCATATCTTTATATCTTTTAAAACTTAACAATGTTCCAGAGTTAGTTTCTGATTGTTTATTTCCTTATTATATATTATGTACTTATTCATACTCACAGTTTAAAACTCTGTCGAAATACAAGTAATTTAATTAATTTAAAAATTTCCCCATTTTGTAAAATACCATTGTCCGTCAAAAATCCATCGATTTTAGAAGTTAATAAATGTAAATCTAAATCTGAGCCGCTGGACCATATTAAATTGGCTGCTAGAAAGTGATTTTATTACTGTCTTTAAGCCTTCAAGTGAATATTATTTTTATTCTTCCGCACTTATTTGAGTATAATCTGCACATCTGCTTCCGACTATTAGTATGTATTTTGTTTGTAGGGTACGGGTACCCACAACCCATAAGTATATTGCACATACATATGTTCTATTATACAACATTTTGCGGATCGTTCAACTTAATTTGGATAGTTTCGCTTGGCATAGCAACGATGCGAAATCATACATTGTAAATACACACATATGTATGTTCATACATAGATCGTTGGTTATGCCCCGTCATTCTGATCAGAATATACACGCTTACATACATTTGTACACATAAAATAACATTACAATATTATTTTAAAATAAGGGATTTTTTTTTATATAGCTTCTATAGAATAATTAAAAAACCCTTTATTCACTGTCGTGTTTTCTCATTTTTGTTTCAAATGATATAAAATTTTAAGGGCTACTGCCCAGTGGCCTCTACTGTAAGATACCCGGACCGCTAAGCTTCGTATGTTAAATTACAAGACAGAATCCTAGAGCTCTGTTAAACTAATTTTCACGCTTTACGGGGAGGGTAAGGTTTGAATTTTTTTTTTTTAATTTTTAAATTTATCTTTTTCTGAAAGTACAGCATCTGAAGAATGTTGTATAACATTTTTAGATCATTCAAAGCAAAAATAACAAATATACAAATATTTGATGTATATAATGTGCATCCAAAACTTTAAAGCGATCTCCTAAAAAGTGTAATTTTTAAAGTCGGTGACCAGCCTACAAAGAACAACTGAAGCAATCGTTTTGAAATTTTTTTACACATTCAACATACACATGTATAAATAGCTCTCCTTACTAACAATTTTAAAATTAACAAATAAGTAAGGTTTTTCTGGCTTTAAAAAGGTACCAAAAATTTAAATTTTTTAACATTATGAAAAAATTGAGGTCACTTAAAAGATAAATAAATAAACTAAAGCAAGCATTTTTTTTTTTAATTCAGATGATTTTTGATTCAGATTATCTAGTGATACCACACAACAATTTTTTTCCAAGGGGCCGGCGGAGACTTGAAATCAATCCGTTACTTCTCAATATTTTTAAAAAACATTATTTTTTAATTCTTCATATGTTGTACTTTTACACCAAAATATGTATATATGGTATTTAATTAATGAAAAAGGTTATTTTTTTATGAAACAACCTTAGCCTTAAGAGAGGGGTAAGAGAATTTAACACCAGATTTCAGCGAAATTATTATGTTTGATTATATAGGGAGGGGGGTTCTTGGACCATGATTACGTAATTATTTTATATTAAAATATATTTTAAAAACCTTTATTTTTATGCATTTTTGGGGGAAAAAAATTATTATGATTACGTAATCATAGGGGGAGGAGGTTCCTCCAATAATTACTCTTGATTACATAGGGGGGGAGGGGGTCGAAAATGATCAAAAATGTGATTACGTAATATATGGACAGCCCCATATGTACATACATATATATGTATATGTGTACTCATAATACTCCTTATCTTTTAATAAATTAGTAAAAAATAAAAGCTAAAAGGTTATATAGTATTGTATTGAATTAATTAATGGAAGGGAACCATTTGTTGTGACATTCTCTCAGTGTGAGTAGAAGCACATGCCCACACGCTTGCCACATTTTTTCT
This sequence comes from Drosophila tani, assembly GCA_008042535.1. Lineage (NCBI taxonomy): Eukaryota > Metazoa > Arthropoda > Insecta > Diptera > Drosophilidae > Drosophila > Drosophila tani. Next base: position 19,382 of record VNJO01007330.1, read on the forward strand.
TTTAGGTTTTGGCTTGCTGCCTTTTGGCATTTGCCTCTGCTGCTCGAATGGCTTGCCAACATTATGACAAAGTTATGATACTCTTTCCTGGGAAAAAACATAAAAGAGTCAAAATGTGTGTAGCAAAAGTCAAAGCCAACCCAAAAACGTAAACACTCAAAAATATTTGTGCTATGTATATGTACATAGGTAATCAGATTAGGCCGAACGGTTGGATACCGATCTCTGTAAATACCTTGATCATTAGAAAATCTAAACCCGAACTCGATAAAATTTAGAATTTAGAATTATTAGTTTGAGACCAGTAAAAATTAAAACATTTAGAAATCAAAACTATACAAGAATGAAATTAAATCTCAATAAATGTAATATAATATATTGTTGAAAGGAGAACAACTGTTTGAAAATAAATATGGTAACAATGCCTATAACTAAGATTACCTAATATTTTGTCCTGATTAATAGTTATTTTTTTAATGCCTCATCCTGAAAAGTTTCATAGAAAACAATATTTATTTTCTAGGTCCCTTAAAATAATTTTCATGCGCACCAGTGTAAGCAAATACATACACCTACCGCCCCCCTACTACCTATTCCACTTACTTCTCTAACAACAATCGCACCGATTACGTTGTCGTATAACGTTTGAAGATGACGCGTGCTTGTTGTTTTTGCTGCCACTGCCAGACGTACTGGCTCTGCTTCGCTTTCCACACTTTCGCAGGGAGCGGGTGGCGGTGAAGAATGGGAGAGTGAGAAGGTGCGGCGACATTGAACAAAGCAACGAACGGCAAGAGAGCCGCGCGTTTGCCTTTCTGATAACGTCGTCATCGTTGCGTTGAAGCAATTTTAATTTATGCACCACATGAACACAGTCACACACAGCTGAAGCAGAAGCGGTGGCACCAACAACAGTCAACTCTCAATTGCGCTATGACTGAGTTTTTTTAAGCTCAACAGCCTTTTTGCACATTTTGCCATTGTTGTTCCTACACTCTGGCTTAAAGGAATATGAACTACAAGACAACGTTTACATTGCAAGATCATTATTTAAGCTAGGAATTTTATTATTAAGAATTTTGGAAGCACTTAATACTGAGTGTAAAGGAAGTCTTTTAAGGGTTGCAACGTTTTCTAAAAGTACATTTTTAATAAATAAATTGTTAGTTATTACTTTTTTTGATCTGGAAGAAATATACGAAATTGCTTAATCGAGTATTAACAACAAGGACTACAAAATCCACCCTTAATATCATGATTTAGAAAGGATATACGAGAAAAGCAATACGAAAGTCGTTCACAACGGCATGTATCAATCAATAAATAAGTAGGTAATGGATATTTATACATAAATATTTCCCAAACCAAATCGAGCAACTTGGGGAAATATTGTTGGAAAAACAATCAACGACGTGTTGCACCAACTGATAATTGTGAGAGTGTCCAGCTGTCGAACTAGGCCACTGTGCATGTTCCCCTTGTCACGCTCTCTTATGTAAACGCTGCTCGCTCTCGGTCTCGCTCGCCTTACTCTCGCACGCTCTCACGCTCTCTTTTTGGCTCTCTCGTTTCAGCAGCAACGATCAGCGCGGGCGCTGCATTTGGACGACTCGTTGTAATACCCTCTGAAAGGGTAGAAAAAAGCTCAGTCAGATTTTGACAGTTGACATCGCGAGACGCTCGGGCGCACAGTAGCAAAATCGACTCGACGGCGACGCGTCGCTCGTTGCAGCCGCGCTGTCGCGTTTTTTTTAGTTTGATTGATTGCGATTATGAACGAGACCTTCAAGCTGTCCGGAATGCAGCGCAGCAATATCGAGTTGGAGCGTCAGCGGCACCTGGCCAACTGGCTGGTGAAAAGCAGTCCGCACATGGCAGCCGCAGCAGCGGCAGGCGCAGCTACTCCCACTGCTGGAGCAGCAGCAACCACTTCCTCGGCACAACCAACAACAAACACGGGCTCAACAGGAGGAATTGCAGCGGGAGTGGGCGGTGCAGCAGCAGCGGGCGCGCCCAGCAACAGCGTCGCAGCTGCATCAGCAGCTGCATGTAACGGTAAGCTCTCGGCGGGGAGAGAAATGGGAGGTCGCAGGCACGCGCTGCAAACAAGCGAGCAAGCCAAAGAGTGAGAGAACGTGAACGGGCGAATATGAGAGAGTGAGTTTTTTGTTTGCTCATTGGAGGCGCGTTGTTAGCTTTTGTATGCCCTTCCTTTGTCGTATTTTGGTTTAAGCATGACGTTTGCAACAGTATACATTATAGGTCGAACTTTAACTCAAGAGGTCTTCAGTCGGACATTAACCACGTTATGGTAAATTTCTGTTAGCTGGGCCACTCCAAACAATTAAAAAAAAAAAAAAAAAAGCATAGATAAGGGGTGTTTCAACGCACATTTGGGTATACAAATTATGTTGGGGATCCATCTTTGAAGTTTAGAAGTTTACATTGGTCTGTGAAGCTTAAAATGTTTGTAAAATTGTACTGAGCGTAAATACTATATATGTCAACACTATGCGCACTTGCAATACAACAAAAATTGGACAACGTAAAATACGTAGTAATTAAATAAATTTTATTTCAATTTTTTTCTTTGTATTTCAATATTTAGATTATATTATATATAAAATTATACACTTTCCATGTCCTTATTTTCGTTTAATGTCAAAATCAAAAATCAGTTATAATATGAATGAAGAGTACTTAAAGTAGTAGCTGCTTTACGTTCTCTCTTAACTAATGATCACAGCAATACTTTTCTCTTACATCATCAAACTGTATGTCCTTTACTATTATATTCTCCTTATAATTTTTATACTGAAATGTACGTCTTAATATTAAAAACCCGTTAATTAATTCGTATTTTACGTTGTAAAATTTTTTGTTTTATTTATATTTCACGCATGAATGTATTCAAAGTGTGCATAGTATCGACATATATAGTATTTACGCTAAGCACAATTTCACAAACATTTTAAGCTTCACAGACCACTGTACCACGATGATCACACAGACAGGCGCTTGGATTTTGTGTATTCATAATTTGTCAGTGTGCGTGTTTGCTAAGCATTTTGTATGGAAATTAAGCTAAACTTCAAAGATGGATTGGACTAAGAGCGTCCCCAACATAATTTTTATACCCAAATGTACGTTAAAACACCCCCTATATATGTTTTTTTTTTAATTGTTTGGAAGGGGCCCGTTTAACAGAAATTTACCCCAGGTACATACATATATGTAAATATTTCAAAATCGCAGGGGTTTTTGTTAGGGTATTTGAATTTTGAGATAGCCCAATTTTTTCCGTGTGCTCCTAATTTGTTTAGCGAATTTAAGCGATTTTTTTCCTAGGCGCGCTCTTCTCTTCGCGTAATTTCACACGAAACGTGACGACGAACACCCCCCGCCCAGTCTGCCCCTCTCTGTCTCAGTGCCTCTCTCTTTCGTGCCCATGTTCTCCGCAATTGATATTTCACAAAAGATAAGAGCAATTTCACAAAACGTTTTAGCTCCTTCCCGGCGTTATGCTGTGATTTTTGCCCCCGCCTGCACTTACTGTATTCAATGTGTGTGTGGGGCCCAAATTAAGCCAAATGTGCGCAATTAAAGTGAGTAATGCGTAGTCGACCACCAATCAGCGGTAACAGCGCACAGTGTTTCGTTTCGTTTAAAATTCAAATTCCCAGCTTAAACATTTTTTACTTAAAGGATTACTTTAACTTCAGTTTCCAAGAAACTTAATGCCTTCTATGTTCCTCTTGTTGCAAACGATCAACGCTCAATGGTGAAGTCAGTCAGCAACAGATTCTGTTGAAGAAAGCACTTCCTCATAAACAGCTGTTTTTGGAAAAGGCCATAAAATGGAGAACAGGAGCCACGGTGCAGCGGTTTCAAATCGCACCATGGGCAGAAATCGAACAATAGGCAATCAAAAATCGCGATATCTATATATTTAATTGCACCGCTGAAGTTCACTCACACCATTTGGAAAAAGTCTCAGTGATTTCATAACAGACAATTGGTTTTTTTGATTTCTGTATGAAAACAAAAATGTGTACGTATTGCCCGTATGGGTGTTATCTTTATTGTTGTGTCTGTGGAGTGGCGAAGAGCTATTAATAGTTTCCAGTTGTTAACAATATTCGATTCGATTTGATACTTTGCGATTTGTTTGACCTTAATATATTTAAGTCAAGTGCCTAAGCTTAAGGGTTCTTCCGCAATATCAATTTTATTGTTTTTAAGAATGTTAAACAAATGAATTTTGATTTTTTTCTTCACTAATCAACTCTAAGATACCTATATATTCACAATAAAAATTTTTTAAAATTAAAAAGTCCCTATTTCTTACTTTTCATTGCATAGAAACATGAAAAAGTGTATTTATTTACTTTGTCAAAACACTTTCCTGACATACTGTATACTTTATGGGGTTGGATATGCCTTCTTCTGCGTGTAACATATACTCTCAGTTTGCACGGTGTTATAATACCCTTGTACCCTATGGGTAACGGGTTTACTTAGTCAATCTCTTAATTATCTCGGCAATATATAGAATATAGTATATTTAGTCATATCTTATTTCGTATATTATAAAAAATCGATAATTATTAATTTTCAAAAAGCTAATTCTTTTCTAACGTTTTGAAATAGGTGATAGAGACAGATATTAAACGCGTCATAAATAAAATTAGTATTATTGCTTTAATGAGCCATTAAATATCGTCAAAAGCAAATATTGAATACCGATTAGCTGGCAGTTAATGCATGTTTAGTTACATAGGCAACAGTATTTGAGGAGCTTTGCATATGTTTAATGAACGCGTATTAAATGGCGTCAAAAGTGTGAAATCGAAAAGAAAAGGGTTAGATGTGTGCGCATCCTTGTTTTTAATTCAATGGTACATTTAAATTAAATATACATATATTTTACATGTTATAAATGTCTGAAGAATTGTAAAATATTTTTTTTTTTATTGTCGGTTCATGTGAATTTTCAAAACAGTTTGGGTGATTGTATTTAATGTACAAATCTCAATATGTACACCCAAAATAAAAAAACAAGAGTTTAACCTTTCTACGCGTTGTCTTAAAAATATACTCAAGTAGTATAACGAGTTTAGTATAGATTTTAGACTTCAAAATATCAAATGTTTACTCCAAAGTTTAGTTTTTATACTCTATAGTTTCAATTGTGTATTTTTGAGTATTATTTTTATACGAACCTACATCGAAAATTCGATAACATATCGCGTTAGCTGGATTTTAGTGCTTTTATGTTTGTCGCGTTAGTGATTATTATAAAATATTGGTGCAGATGAGTATAAAATGTATACTTTCGTAGTATTAAATTGATAAGCATCTTATTAAGAAATTTTTCATACTCAAAAGTATAGAATTCATGTAACAATCGTATAGGTTCTATGATAATATTTTTTTGGGTGTAGCTATCTTTTTATTTGTGTATTTTTTGTTATCGTGAATACTTTTCTTTATATTCAGCCCAAGATCTTTTCGCATTAGTTTTCCTGCGGATATTCTTTTGAATTTTGCGGTTACGCTTTGTGGCGTTATTCGCCCACTGTGTGTCATCGCCTCGTTGACCGCTGACTGAGAATTAGCTGCGCTTAGCAACAGTTTTGAACCACTTGCCTGCCGTTGCGTCACGCCAACTGAATTTCGCTTGGGGTCTACAGATGTGGCTGTAGATGTGTGGAAGCGATAATACTTACTGTACTGTATGTGGGTTTTTCCCACTGCAGACTTCGGTGGCAATTAAACACTTACATGTGCATACACATAGGTGTGTGCATTTATATTTATGCGATTACCTCACTGATGCACAATGCTCTACTCCTCGTTGCGCTTTTTATTGCAGGTGGCACAACGGCGGGCCCCCATCACGGCCACCACCATCTGGCGGGTGGTGCCGGGGCGCGCAAGCCCAAGCTGCGGCGCTTTAACTCTCACGATACCAGCTCCAATATGTTCTCCGTAGCGGAGTTCGAGAACGCCCGCCTGGCCCGCCGCAATGAGATCGAGCTGAGCCAACGGCTGGCACGCCGCCTGCGTAGCACCGCCAAGTGGGATTTGGGAGCAACAGCGGTGATATCCGGATCGGGATCGAGCTCTGGACCTAGAGTGGGAGGTGGCTATTCAGGGTTCTGTGGCGGGCTCAATGGCAGCGGCGATTACTCCACCGGGGACAGCAAGGCCTCCAAGGGCAGCAGCGAAGTAAGCTTTCATTAGTATTAAATTTTAATTTATTTTATTTTATATTTTTGGAAATATATTTAATGACATTAACATCTCAAAAGCTTTAAATATTTATATATGGTTAAATTAGCGCTATATAAACTCTCGGTTTGCACGGAGTTGTATCCTTTGGGTACGGGTATAAAATTCAGTGCAAAAAATAAAAATTCAATTTTGTTTTTAATTAAATATTAAATAAAGGCATTATTTGCGAATTACCATTCAATCAAAGAGGTTTCATACAAAATCTAGCTATGGATTACAATACATATTTATAAAATCAAAACTTTTCTATATTTTAAATTAATTTCAAAATTCATTTTCATCAGACTAAATTTTGGCTATTATAATTCGTTTCTAGTCCCAACAGGAAGCATTGCCCGCCGATATATTTCTTGAACGGAATACGCTGCCCCGTGTTGCCCGCATCTTGCACATGACCAAGAACTCCAACGAAACGCTCCAGTCCAGCTCATCGCACGGCTCGTCTACGGCAGCTTCAAGCAGCTCCTCTATTGAAGCTAAACCGGTGGCCACTGGTGCTGGAAACATTTCCACTGGCCGCATCGACACCGGCACTGGAACTGGCACCGGCAACCATTCATCGTCCAGCGGAGGAAGCGTCACCGGAATCGGAAGTGGCTCTCGTTCTGGTCCTGCTCCTGGCCACCAAACCAAAAAAAGTCAAAACAGCAGCAGCAGCAACGGTGGCACACCACCCGGCCACGACGAGCTCTTTTTGCTCTATAGATTGGTGCGTCAGCGGAATATCTACCACGGACACAATGCCAAGTCACAGGCAGCGCAGCGCAAAAAGACGGTGCTCATTCCACAGGAGTTTTCTGGTGAGTTGGATAATTAATAATAATAATAGAATCCCAATACAGATATAGCATATGTACTATTTAAGAGCATCATTAACCGAGTCAACATAGACTTTTTAATGAAATGAGGAAAATGTATCATAAATAAAGTTATATTATATATACATACGTATGCTGAAGTACTGAATAACTCTGAGCGCGCAAATCCCTAAGGTTCTATAAATTCGAAATGTATAGGTTTTTGATACCATTTTTAAGCGTTGTTGCCTTGTGATCCTTTTTCCATGATATGAAATAAGATCGGCGAAATGTGAGAATGGGAATCTTACACTAAGGCTTTATTTTGAGCATTAATTATCATTATATATGATTTATATATATATTTTTTTATTAAAAGTAAACTTTATGGTCTAAGTTTAAAAAAACCCTTAAACATAATGATTATCGTTGATTTAAAAAAGTAAAAATAAAACATTTAAAAATCTTGGCGGAAAATTAAAGTTTGTCCAAAGTGAATACTTTCGGTGCATTTCATTTTTTTTCAATGTCTATTCCTACTTAGTTTTTGATTTTTGATTTACAAATTAAGAAATAAATATTATTTACGGTCCTTTTTTTTATTTTATTTTATTTTTATTTTTTTTTTTTTTTTTTTTTTTTTTTTTTTTTTTTTTTTTTTTTTTTATTTTTTTTTTTTTTTTTTTTTATTTTATTTTATTTTTATTATTTTATTTTAAAAATTAATTAATGTGTTCAAAATACAAATTACGAATTCAGTTTGCGAAACTTAAGATTAGTTAGAAGTTTCGTAAGCTACTTTCAATAGCTTATAGAATTCCAGTAGCTTAGGGTTTAGCCAAAGGACCTTGTGCCTAATGTGATTATATTCGCATTCCAGAGGTATTTTAGTTCTGATGACGACTCCAGTTAGTTACATAGTAGTGCCGGATTATATATGGTCTAGTCGTAACTAACTCACTGACTCATACAGACGAGTTATGATCTCTCGGTGGGGGTTACTGGGTACTATCTCTGAATGCATCGCGCGCACTCTGCTTTTTTGCCACTTGCGTGACACAGTCACAGTTCAGCAATGAAAAGTAATCGCAACTTTTGCTCATTAGGCGTTATGTAATGAGCTCAATATAAGGGGTAGCGGTGCCGGTGCCGGTACTAGTCAACCAGTCAACAGTTGTGACTTCTTCGGTGGCTCACCATCACCCAAATCCACCTCCCACCGAACTGCGGTCAGCCATTGTTTCGACGTGCGCTACGCCATGTGACTTTTCACAGCCATTTTGGCGAGGCGCAAAGTAAACCGAATGGGTGCGAATATTATGCAATTCGCCAATTTATAGACTCGCTCGGTATTATCATTATCATAGCCGGTACCCATGGGGCGGCAGGGTATTATAATTTCGTGGCAACAATAAGTGTATGTGATAAACAGCTTAATTAGAAAATGCATTTTATTCATTTCAGAGACAGGTTCGTATGAGTCCCAGTATTTTAGAGACTGGCCTACGCAATTAAATAGCACCCATACAATTTTTATTTAATTTTATCACCCCTACTAAAGTTTTAGCCTTAAATTTCTATTGGTACACCAAAAAAAATCCAGAGTTTGGCGTATGCAGTATAGCGAGTTTAGTATAGATATAAAATGTATCTTATGAGTATGGATTTTATACTCTAAAGTTGCAATTGTGTACTATCGAGTATTATTTTTATACGAACCTAGATCGATAGTTCGATAACATATCGCGTTTGGTAGAGTTTATTGGTTTTCTGTTTGTCGCGTTAGTGTTTTTTTTTTAAGTAAGTAAGATTAGTATAGATTTTATACTTTCTTTGTAGCAAATCAAAAAGCATCTTATTAAGAAATTTGTAATACTCTAACGTAAATAATTCATGTAACTAAGGTATAGTTCTTATAAGTGTAGTTGGGTGATATATATTATAAAAAGCCTTTTGCAGACGTCGGAATTCAATTGGATGATTGTCTTGATTTATCTTGATCGCTGAGTTGTAGGTTCGACTCCTGGTTGGGGCAATATTTGTATAATTATTGTTCTTTATTTTTCAAGTAGATCGGAGTAATATATCTGCAGTCTAAGCCTTTGAAAACCACTCGAAAACGTAAAAATCTCATTACTTAAATAAAAAACTTGACTACCGGGTATCTTGCAGTCGAGCACATTCGATTCGTGCTCTTGCTTGTTTATTCATGAAACTTGCTGAAATTTTTGAAAAAAAAATAGCGGTGAAGTGATTCAATTTGCGTTTACATATGTATATTGGATTTTTCTTTTCTGCCATAGTATCTTTAGCAGTATATTTTCTGTATTTTTTATGACTTTGTAAATACGACCCTTTGATCCGTGTAACTAGCACTTTATTAAATTGGAAGACATATACCCAAATTCATATGTTTATATTTGAATATTGTGCATACGTATATAAGCCAAGCATTTTATTGATGGCATCCGTACGTCATCCTATTTGTATACCCTTGCAGAGGCTATTATAATTTTGCCATGCTATTTGCAACGCAGTGAAGGAGGCATCTCCGACCCCATAAAGTATTCTTGATCAGCATCACCAGCCGATTCGATCTAGCCATATCCGTCTGTCTGTCTGTCCGACTGTCGGTTTCTACGCGAACTCTTCTCTAAGTTTTTGAGCTGTCGAGCTGAAATTTTCAGCATAGTCTTATTTCTTTAGCACGCAGTATATATGTCGGAACGGCCGAACTACTATATCCTATAGCTGCCATAGGAATAATGGCGAAATTAATGTAAACAAATTTTTAACTTCTCTGTTTTTAAACGTATTTCTATAAATTTTGAGATATAGCAGTTGTTAATGGTTCTAGAATTACGGTTTTAATTTCATTAAGATCGGACCACTATATCATATAGCTGCCATAGAAGCGATCGGCCGATTTATATGAAAATTTAAAATTTTACATGTAAAATGTAAAATGTACAAAATTCGATATTTTTTCAACATTACTAAAATGGTTCGATTTTCAATGATCCAATTGCAGACTGCAAGGGTATACGAACTTCGGTTTACCGAAGTTAGCTTTCTTTCTCGTTATTATTTGTATTGTAGTCATTTTTGGGTAGAACATCGTGAATGTACTATGCATCATATTCAGTGCATGACCTTCAGCTGTCGAAAATAATGGTTTTAAGACTTTCGCTAGCAAGCTGAATCCAAAATATCTGTCCGTGCAGAAAGTGTTTTTAAAATTGGGTTGCTATTAGGAAAATTATGGAATGTGAATTCATCAGAAATTAGGATTATAAATCAGAATCTATTTAAAAAATAATTTTTTATTATAAGCATTCATATGTGACTTCGTTGATAGGCGCCAGTGGTAGAAGAGAAATGTGTGTCTATGGCCAATTTTTTTTTTGTTTTTTTTTAATGAAATTAATTTTTTTTTAATTATTATTAGCGCACTGCTACGCAGGTGACCCAGGTGCCAGTTTAATCTAATCCGTTTATTGTGTATACATTTTCATTGGGTTTTCATCTTAAGACCAATAATTTGATTTGTAATTTACTTTAATTTAATTTGCACGTTGAGATATTCTAATTTTTGTTGCTTAATTTGATGTCAAAACCTGGTTTGAGAGGTCTTGAGGGTGGTGTAAACTATGCGCTAGAGGTACTGATAACTTTCGTTAAGAAGATGGAACATTGTCCTTAGTTAATAGTTATTTTTAACTTTAAGGGTTAGTTTTTAAAAGTACAATTTGCTTGAACAATTTGTTATTGAGTCATGTTACCCTTTCTTCTTGCCGCAGGTTACTTTTCGCTGCTGAGCGAGAAGGGCTTGCCCACGGCCACGCAGTACGGTTCGCTGATGCAGCTGGTGCGGGAGCGCGTGTACAAGTTCGCTTCGGTGGACAATATGCCGGCGTTCACGGAATCGTCGGCCAGCTCCAGTACCACAAGTCCAACCCATGAGGGTTGCCTGCCCATCATCATCAAGGGACGACCGCAGTATATAAAGACGACGGCGAGGGGCGGACAGGTGTTTCGGCTCCTGGCCGTTTTCGAGGATGGAAAGCAGGAGCAGCAGCAGCAGGGTCATCAAGCTAACATTGCCCAACACGGTATCGCTTCGAGTGCATCCAAGTCTCACACCAGCGGCGGCGGCTATTTGGGACGCGAGAAGGAGAAGAATCGGTATGCCCAGCTGCTGAATGACAACAGGCAGGTGTTCTACGTCCCACTGTCCACCAAGGGCAAGTTCTACGAGATCGAACCGGGCATCCCGCAGCTGCTCCAGAAACTGGGCGATGCGCAGCGCAAGTTGAATCCGGAGTGTGTGCATAGGTTGGGGGCTTTGGTGGCGGCGGCCAAGCAATTGCCGCTAACCCTCCGCTATATTTCGGGTCCTGGTTCGGGCTCCGAAATTCCCGAGCAGCTGTGCATCACCCAGGTGAGCAAGGAGGACGTGGTTATTGGATGCTCAATCGAGGATGTGGACGCCCAGACGCCGCTGCAGCTGAAGAAATTCTATCCCAGCCGGGATGTTCAGTTGGTCAAGAGTTTTTTAGGCTTCGACACCGAACAGCGGATGCTGGCCAACACGAATGTGCAAAATATGCTCAAGTTCTGCCAGTTTAACTGCGATCCCTTCCTGAAGCTGGTGGAGATTGATCTGGTCCAGCGTGCGGATCGTTCGGGCAGCAAGAGCACCAGGGGGGAAGGTCTGCGAATTTTGAAGCCGTTGCATTTACCCAAGATCTTGCGACGCGAGAAGAGCACCATGGCAGCGGCCCACGAGAAGGAGGATTCGATTATCTTTCTGAGCAAATCCGATCTGGAGAATCTGGAGGAGGCCAAGGAGGCGGCCAAGGAGGCGGCAGCCAGTGCGAATCGCATATCCGAGCGCATGAAGGTGTTCCAGTCCACCAAGAAGAAGTGGTTCGGCAAGCACCATCCCCAGCACCAGCAGCAACACACTGAGAAGCAGCCATCTGATTTGGATCTCGATGAGCAGGCCAAGCGAATGAGCATGGAACGCTATACGGATATGTCGAAGCTGCTGCAGGAACGCTTCGGTTCGGATCATACCGAGCAGGAGGATGGCATATCCCTCAATAGCGCTGGAGCATCCGACACCGAGACCACAACTCTGACCACCATGGAGCACAAGTCGCTGGACACTCTGCTGCAAAAGTCAATGTCCCTGCAGGACATTGAGCTGTTAAACGGCGGCAGCCAGCGCAAACCGCAGCAACCAGATTTGCTGGTCAGTCACACGCGCGCCGCCGATGTGGATGCCATCAGCGAGGCGGGCACGGAGCTGGATGATGTGGAGAACCAGACACCGCCGCCACAGTCCTTTATAACGGAGAAACTGTACAATGAGTTCCATGTGAAGACGCGGCAGTATAGTAAATCCTCGTCAAGCCTACACCAAATGCGACATTTTTCGTTGCCTCAGAAGTTGCAGCTGCATGAGGACGAGAAGGAGAAGCGCCACTTGATGCAACTAAAGGCGTCGGCCAAGGAGCCCGTCACCGGCCGAAGGGCAGCGGGCGGTGTCTGCCTGTTGGGCGGAGGACTTAATCAACTGTCGCCCTGTTCGCCCTTTTCGTTGGTGGAAGATGATCTTCCCTACTCGAGTGTGCGGGACTCGCTTGTCAACACCGGCGACAGCTGTCTGCGATCGGCGGCGGCGGAGGTTGGTGCTGGTGCTCGGCCTAGAGCCACGCCCATCGTGGACTACACCAAGGAGAATATTTACGCAGAGATCTGTCCACCACCGGGGACCAACACACAACTCAACTGTGGTGCACCAGAAGATGATGGTGACTACGCGTCGCTCAAGTATCCGGCGGCCAACAGCGGCCCGCAGTCCGTGAGTCGCATCGAAGTGAATGGAGGAGTGGCGACCAAGAGCAGCGGCGCCGCCATCAGCTATCACACCGTGTACCTGGGGGAGATGCCGCTGGGCGAGAGGCAGCACACAGCACAGCACATCACCACTGTGGAGCTGGCAGGAGAGGATAACATTTACAATACGCTCAAATGATGACTCATGTGATTCCGGCGACGTAAGTTTGTCGGCGCCAAGGGCCTATTTTAAGGAGACGCCTTTTGGTCAAAGGGGACAAAGTAAGCTTACTCAAACTCTATCGAACAATTTTCTATTAATCATCCCGTCTACTTAATGTGAATTCAAAGAGGAAAACCCTTAATTCTTTTTTGGAAAGTACTTTCGTTGAGCATAATTTTCCCTATTCCTATGTTGTCTCCCCAATAAAGACTTTATTCAAAATTAAATTATCTGTTCTAGCTCCTTAAATTTACTTTAAATTTAATCAAATTAATTTTCAAAATAGTTCGAGTATTTCAATTTCAATTTCAATTTTCTATTAATCATCCTGTCTACTTAATGTAAATTTTAAAAGGAAAACCCTTATTTCTTTTTTGGAAAGTACTTTCGTTTGAATGTCCGAAAACATTGAGCATAATTTTCCCTATTCATATGTTGTCTCCCCAATAAAGACTTTATTCAAAATTAAATTATATTTTCTAGCTCCCTAAGGTTTAATCAAATTAATTTTCAAAATAGTTCGAGTAGTAAGCTAATATATAAAAAACGATTAAAGCAGGGATCATTTGAGTAACAATTCTCTTATTGATTAAAGAGGTTAAAAAGGTATGTTGAATTGAGGAAGGGAAGCAAATGAAAGAGTCTACAATCTGCTCTAAAATCAAATGAATTTATATTTTATATTGTATAGTAAGTTAAGAAAGGCATCACACATATGATCTGAAAGACACCGATCTGAAAGGAAACACCCTTTGACCATGGCTTAAAAGAGTTTAATAATATTATAAAATATTAAAAATATATAGCAAATAATTTGGCGCTGATGCACAAAGCAAAGAACACAAATGTAGAAAAAGGGCCATTTGACTATTTCGTTTCTGAAAGAATCCAATCAAGCATCATTTGCTCTTTGTTACATGAAAAGAAAAATCTCTGTCAAGACACGTAAAAACGTACATGTATTTGTAGAGCGTAGTATTTTAGCATATACCCGAAAAACTCACTTTCGACAACTGAAATTTTAAACATAACTACATATATTATTTACCAAGTTAAGACGAAGACAAGCAATTTGTAATGTACATAATCTACTTGTGTAAGGGCCAGTCCACGACCTCGATCCCGCCCGCTCTCCAAAAAACAAAAACAAAACAAAAAGAATAATATGAATGAAACTGAACATTTGGAAATTGCAATATTATACAATTGTATACATTACTTCTATATATACATATGTAGTTATATACTTATACACACACACATTTACTTACATACAATACATATACATTATGGAAATCTTAGTGCAAACCTAAGGTATTATTAGCTCGTAGGCAATCAACAAAGTCAAATCAAATCGTAAGCGAAAAACATATATATATATACTGTATATTTGTACCATAGCATCTACTTTAAGGGCAATATGCCAAACTTTTACACGATCTCTCGTATATTTTTTGGTTTTCTCTTTTGGAAGCCACCCATTAACTTGGTTTTGTTGACAATTCCACAATTCCAAGTTGACCAAACAAACAAAACACGATTACACTAAAGTGCAAGCATGTCCTCATCCCCTCACCAGTAAATACTTATTTAAACGTGTCTGCTTGTCCGCAATTAGCAATCCTTGACATCTCCCCTTTAAAACATACATATAAAATGAAAATACGCCTCGAAGTAGTGTTTAGAGTTTAAGATTGATCTAATGTTTCTAGTCGTAATTTTGAGCGCAAATAGGCAAATATGGAGACATGCCGTACTTTTATTTTTTGTAACGAAATAGACTTCGGAGGTCCGAAGAAGTCTACAATATACACTTTAAATGCGATACTACATACATGTGTAAATATAAATAATTAGGAAGAATTTATGATTTTGTATTTAATTTCGTTTGTTACCCACAATCAACTAAACAAGAATTACTTTTGATTTGAAGCGAATAAATTGATTTTTATTTATCCCCCCTACACCCACACACGACATTCTTAATAGAAGTTGTTGGAAGCAATTGAATAATAGGCTAAGCAAGAAAACCCTGTAAAAATAAAGCAATACTCACAAAATAGCTATGATACTAGTTGTAAAATCTTCTCTGACAAAGCAACAAACGCGGCAAATGCGGTAGCAAAGCAGGTTCAGTCAGTATGTGTGTGATAGTGTGATATTAGCGAAGTAACAAGGGGTACTTGCTATATAGCAATGAATATCGGTCTTTTGTACATATGGTAGTTACGAACGAGGCGTCACCCACAGCCTCGTGCTTTTTGCATTGTATACTAAGAGTTACCTTGCATTTCATGTGTCATGTAGCCAGGTAGCCATGTAAACAAAAGGCTTCGCTGAAGCGCAAAGGTGATAAAGTGTTAGAATTGCATATTTCCCCCTCTCTGAAAATATACTGACGATAATGATCAGCTTTGTATTATATATACATGAATAATCAGCGCTTGCAGATAATGATAAAGGTAACTATTACTTAAAGAGCAACTACCCGCCAGCGTATATAAATTGGTGTGATACAAATGTTAAACAGAAAACAATGTGAAGTGAAAATGCTTTTATGGCAACACAGAGAAAATATCTATCATATATGTATGTCTCTGTATGTATGAGCAAATGACATTTTAAACGTCTGAACGGTGAAAAACAATAAGTAAATACGTCACAAATTATTTTTAGAGGCCTAACTCTAAAGCGAATGCAAAAACTGCAGGAAATTTTAAGCATTATCAGGAATTATTGTGAAAATGCGTGCAGAAGAAAGCAGAGATTGCTCCAAAATGGTTGGCAACTTGAACCGGAAATACGGCCCTTAATGTATTTTATTGCAGCTAACAGAAGAGCTAAGATCATAACAATAGGAAATCAAATAAAGAAATCACATTCTGGATAAAAAGAAGGCGAAAGCAAGTCAACTACATAAGTACTCAAGTTTTTGGTGTCTATGTTATTACCTAAAAATTCAATCACGATTAATCAATTAGAGAACCCAATGTCAAACAGTAGTAGTGCCCACGTAGCAACATACATATGAATAACTGTCTTGTTCCCGCCTCTAATCTGGTAGAATTTTGTGGAATCTGATTTGATCAGTAAGAATATATATAATTTATAATTTATATTATATTTGCTAACTTTAAAAGCTGGAAACTGTACATTTTACCATCAGATTTGGAGGCGGGAACTGGCGGCGTTAGAGGTAACAAAGAAATATTTAACACATGTATCCATACATTTAAATTCCTTGTAACCTTGTAGTACTTTTAGACTCTCAACAAACAAAGACCCAACTTTAGGTATTCACGACAAAAAAGATAAGATGTTTTTGGAACTGATCGCTGATTGATATTTTAGAAGAGCCCTGCACTGAGCTGGGCATGACTGAATTGATAGATGAGAATTAAATTGAAACGAATTGAACTCTAATGAAAAGTTTGGTAGCGGGTACACAAATACCTACAATTAGTAACACAAACACAAGGAAAGCTAATATAATATAATATTGTTATTGTAGATTTTTTTAAGCGCTGACCGTGAAAAATATACAAGAAGTAATTCAAAAGTCTCTCCACGACAGTAGCTTACCTCAGCAAAGGCAGCTCATTTCAACAGATTAACTCTAACAACTGAGGCCACCCAATCAACTCTAGCATACAAATTTATATTTCACGTTGTACTTATATCAAACTAGATAAAAAAGGATAACAACTCACACAGAAAACCATTTGGAAAACACGTTTATACCCATACAAGTGAAATAAACTAATGCGATACCTTTTGAAATTTTGCAAGTATTTATTTTGGAAAAGGGTATTATACATATATGCATAGGTATTGGTTGTTGATGGTTGTGGACTCTTCCAGTTTAAAGGTCAAGACTTAGAAGAACTAACCTCTAAAATTCCCTTTTATCCCATAATGTACGTTTACTTACAGGTGTATTCATGGAAATAGTCGTCAAACCCCTGACGGGTTTTGAGACACTTTTAGACTCCCAAAATAAAGGAAGAAATAACTCTTCAGAAAACCTGTGATGGAACTGTTATGCATTTCACCAGCCAAGTAGATTTAGCCATGTCCGTGTGTCCGTCCGTCTGTCCGTATGATTATATTATATCGTAATTTATCGATTGCTGTCTCAAAAATCGATATTAATATATATAGTGCGAATAAAAAAATATTATTTTTAAATAGCTGACATACGTAATCACCTAAATGCGAAATGATAATCAAAAACGTGATTACTTAACACATGGACATCCCTAACAGGAATTTAACAATGTTGACTAATGAGCTTTGCATGCGAATAATTTACAATGTACATAAAAACTGAACACTAATTTAATTAGAGGAAATTAGAGGAAATCAGATATCTCTATAAATATCAAAAGACACCCAAAGCTGTGCAGTTAATACCCATTTGGGTTTTGTCGAATAACAATGACCGAGCTCATATTTTTAATTTTTTTATTGTGGACTGCGGAAGCCTTAGTAAGGAATCCAAAAGAAAAACTTCTTAGAAAGCCTATTTTGGTAAAACTAATTGGTGACATTACAGATAAACCCCCCGAAATCGTACGTGGCTAGATTTGAGTCCTGGAAGTCAAACGGCTCCATTCTAGACTTTCGCGTTCGTCTTTTGGGGCGAGAGCACCGGGTTAACGGATCCATCGTCGTTAGAGAGGATATGGGCAATGACTTTTCCATCACTGGCGCAACCTACAACGATCCTACCGGCAGTGGAAACTTTAAACAGACGCCGCTTGGTGCACCGAGGATACCTTTGTGCAAGTTCTTTGTAACATATTGGAAGTACTTTGAGCCCAGTGTGGTGTATGGAAAGAATACTAATTGTCCTTTCGGCAATCACACGTGTCCCATACCGAAGGGTGAATACTATATTAAGGATGTGACTATCAAGCCAGACGGTTGGCCTCTCATATTGCCGCGCGGTTTTTTTAAAGGAGTTGCCACTATTAAAAAGGATAATCTAGTTGTGTCGACACAAGAAACCATCCTTAGTATTAAAGATCGCACTGCCTGACATTATCGAATAAAAGAATATTCAAATAAATTTCGGTTTTAAACTGGCTTTTCAGTAATTATTAAGTCTTAAGGGAATTTTTATACCCTTGCAGAGGGTATTATAATTTTGACCAGATGTTTGCAACGCAGTGAAGGAGGCAACTCCGACCCCATAAAGTATATATATTCTTGATCAGCATCACCAGCCGAGTCGATCTAGCCATGTCCGTCTGTCTGTCCGGAAATTGAGAGTCCCCGTTCTCAAATACGTACTATTCTCATTTTGATAACGGATAACGGTATGTTTCACATACCGGGTGATCGAACAGTTAAGGAGGAAT
This sequence comes from Drosophila tani, assembly GCA_008042535.1. NCBI lineage: Eukaryota > Metazoa > Arthropoda > Insecta > Diptera > Drosophilidae > Drosophila > Drosophila tani. The sequence goes on from VNJO01007330.1 coordinate 37,906, forward strand.
TAGACACACACCAATAGTAGTAGGAATATACGGGAGCGGGGGCTCTAAAACCATTTACGGGGACGACTCTCGAACACGAAAATGTTGAACATGGAATCACTTTTGCTCCCCACTGCATACTGCGAGCTAAAAAAAAAACTATGGTTAACAATTTCAGCCCGATTATAAGTTGAATATTAAATATATTTAGGAACATTGCCAAAGCCAACTGTGATGGAAGCTTCGAAAAGCCATCACGTAGTCCAAGAACCTAGTGTCATCGAACAAACGTCCTTTCAACAGCATGTAGCCCGGCTGGGCCGGAATATTTTCAGTGTGCTTCCAGAGCTCGTCGAGTCAGGTTCTGTACTTCGGATCGATTTTATACTTTCGAGTATTTCATACTTCGAGTAAGTAAAAATATAAATATAAAAATAGAATTAAACATCTAATACACTTGGTAAGTTAGTAGCTTAAATCTTTAACCTATTTCTCGTTATGCTAATTGTATTCACAGCTCTCTGCCGTTTGGGGTCGATCGAGAAGTTGTTACAAATACGCATGTAAGTGACGAATATCGGCCATATATATTCCTGAGAAAATTGTGCTAGGATTTGCCAAAACGGTAAAATAATTTCTATAATTCCAAAAGTAGGCCACATCGAGGCTATACCGGTTGCAGTTTGCATTTAAGACAGAATGTAGAGCGGCAAGTATTATCGGAAGACAGGAACAAAGGCGTCGAAAATGTCTGGAATCGCCATAGCACGATTGGGGGAGGCGCGCAAAGCCTGGCGAAAGGATCATCATCAACCCGGATGGCACCCTGAACATAATGACCTGGGAGTGAGCCATCCCCGGCAAGGAGTCGACGCCATGGGAGGGCGGCCTCTGAGCTCCGGATGATTTTCACCGACGACTACGCCTTTTCGCCGCCAAAAATGCAAGTTTGAATGACGTTCCTTATCGCCCGGTATGGCGCAGGGAGGCCATAATTTAACAGCGTATAACGCCCCCCATTTTTTTCAGATATAATTTTCTCCCTCCTCTGCCTCGACTGCCATGCCACCCAGCGCATGGTGCACAAGGTGTCCGGTCTGCACGCCATTGTGGGTTTCGGTGTCGCTCGCCTCTCTCGCCTACAGCGCACAGGATCTTTGTGGTCGCTCCCTGTGTACACGTCGCTGACTCTGGCATAAGAGGTTGAGCTGCTTCTGAACGTGAGGTCGCTGAATGACGCTGCTCCTGCTCTGACAAACATGTGCCGCTCTCCAGCGTTCAGGAGCACGACGTCTGTCGAGACAAATGACTCCAGCACCACCTTACCTCGAGCGTTGGTCAAGGTGGAGCCCCACTCCTGGGCCCACTCGTTGAAGCCGCCTCCGACACTTCCCCGCAGGTCACAGCTGAGATCATCCAGAATCTGTGTTCTGAAGAGTTCAGTGGCAGTTTTTCAGAAGCGGACTTTTTGGTTCAAGGCATGGGGGAAGTTAAACGTTGTTACATTACGGCCCCCCTGCGCCGTACCGTGCGATAAGGAACTTCATTCACAGTTGCATTTTGGTGGCGAATGGGGGTAGTCATCGGTGAATATCATCCGGAGTTTGTAGAGACCGCCCTCTCATGGCGTCGATTCCTTGTTGGGGATGGTGCAGTCCCAGATCATTATGTTGAGAGTGCCGTCCGTGTTCTTCGCCGGGCGGAATGGATGATCCTTGCGCCACGCTTTGCGCTCCATCCCCAATCGTGTTATGGCGACTCCAGACATGTGCGACTCCTTTGTTCCTGTCTTCCGATAAATCTTGGCCGCTCTACAAACGCTTCTGTCTTAAATTAAAGCAATGTTTAAATATATGTACATATATCAGAGAAAAATGAAATAAAATTTATTTCACTTTGTATATGCCTATCCCAATATTATAATGGGTTTTTTAAATAATAATTTTATTTTATACATATATGCATAAATTAATTGTATTAGTATATTAGTATAAATTAGAACGTTAGAATATTAGTAAATTAGTATATATATTATTAGTATTATTAGTATTGTTAGTAATCTCTAAAAGAAATATATATTTTCTACCTATTATTTTTCTGAGTAATATTCTCGGTACCCTTGAGAAACTGGTTTAAGTTACCTCTGAAAGGACTCTTTTTATACCCTTGCAGAGGGTATTATAATTTTGACCAGATGTTTGCAACGCAGTGAAGGAGGCATCTCTGACCCCATAAAGTATATATATTCTTGATCAGCATCACCAGCCGAGTCGATCTAGCCATGGCCGTCTGTCTGTCCGTCTGTCTGTCCGTCTGTCTGTCTGTCTGTCTGTCTGTCTGTCTGTCTGTCCGTCTGTCCGTCTGTCCGTCTGTCGGTTTCTACGCGAACTAGTCTCTCAGTTTTTGATCTATCGAGCTGAAATTTTCAGCATAGTCTTATTTATTTAGCACGCAGTATATATGTCGGAACGGCCGAAATCGGACTACTATATCCTATAGCTGCCATAGGAATGGTGGCGAAATTAATGTACAGACAGACAGACAGTCAGACACACAGACAGACGGACAGACAGACGGACATGGCTAGATCGACTCGGCTGGTGATGCTGATCAAGAATATTTACATTTTATGGGGTCAGAGATGCCACCTTCACTGCGTTGCAAACATCTGGTCAAAATTATAATACCCTCTGCAAGGGTATACAAAAATTTAACTTCTCTGTTTTTCAATATATTTCTATAAATTTTGAGATATAGTAGTTTTTTTTGCTTCTAGAATTACGGTTTTAATTTCATTAAGATCGGACCACTATATCATATAGCTGCCATAGAAGCGATCGGTCGATTTATATGAAAATGTAACATTCTACATGTAAAATGTAAAATGTACAAAATTCGATGTTTTTTCAACATAACTAAAATGGTTCGATTTTCAATGATCCAATTGCAGACTGCAGACTTCGGTTTACCGAAGTTAGCTTTCTTTCTCGTTTTTTTTAATACATAATTTTTTCAGAAAGTTTGAGAGTCCACTGCCCGGCAGGTCCTTAAATGGATCATAGCAACTAAAAGCAAATTGATTAATCAAAGCATTCCGGCTTCTAAAAACTTAGAAAGGCGTTACTTTTAAAATAAAACAAGTGGGAAAACTACAGTCGAGTGTGTCCGCCTGTGAGATTCCCGATACCCAAAGCATTGTGGTTGAAATTAAGTAGCATATGGGCATGGAAAAAAGAAAATGTTGACAAATGACATCTAAAATAGACAAATGTTGGTAGGAACATGTTGAGCAACACCCAATAAAGACAAATGTTGCTAAGGACATGTTAAGCAACACGCATGTGAGCCGTCAACATAAAAGCAGAATAAGCATACACAGAAACTTCATCGTTTAATAACTTCCATGTTTATCATCCGATTTTACTCTAATTTTCAGAACACGTCCACAAATCCATACCATAGATAAACTAAATATCTATTTATTTTAAGCCGAAAATTACGACTATAACTCAAGGGTGGGGATAGGGTAATTAATTTTTTTTCCGCGGTTTTTATTTTTATTTTTATTTATAAATGCCCAACATCTTAAGAATATAAAGTCCAAATTTGACATCGATCGGAGAAAAAATAACGTAGTAATGGGTAGTTGAAGGGAGGTCACTCTATGTTCGATGTATGGGGAGCCAAAACATTAAAGCGCTTTCCTGAAAAGTGACATTTTCAAAGCCGGTGTACACGATTACTCAAAATCTACTTGACCAATCGTTTTGAAATTTTGCACACAGCTTCTGCAACTAATTCTCCAGGTATCACCATCGGGGTTTTTTTAACTTTATTTTTTATTGCATTTTTTATTTAACAATTACACTTTTTTTTTAGTCAGGAATAGAATTTTTGACTTCAAACTTTCATGAAAAATCGAAAAAAAAAGATAAAAAGAAAAACTCCACGGTGATACCTCCAGATACCTCAAATGGGACGATTCTGTAGACCGTTAGGATGTATACCGCAAATCAACTTTTTTTTAAGGAGCCACGGGAGATTCCCTATAACTCCTATACCTGCACATATTTTTCAATGAACATTTTTAGAAAAATCGTCCAAATGTAACGTTATTCCATGTCATTTAAATTAATAAACTAGCTCAAGTCGTTTCGCCACAACAATTTTTTGAAAAATATTTAACATGTTTCATGATTTTTGGGGGGCGGAAATGGGCGTGGCCATATTTTTAAACAAACTTGATCTGCGTGCAATAGATTCCAATGTTGTCACCAAATTTGATAACTCTAGCTCTTATAGTTTCTGAGATCTGTTGTTTGACACGCAAGGACAGACGGACATGTCTAAATCGACTCGGCTGGTGACGCTGATTGAGAATATATACTTTAAAGGGTCGGAGATTTCTCCTTCTACCTGCTACATACATTATCGGTTGGCACTAACTTATAATACCTTTGTACCCTATGGGTACCGGGTATAAACACTAAGTTTGCAATGCCTGATGGAAGGGCTGTTACGTTTAAAATAAGAAAACTATGTTGGCAATGCCTGCTGGAAAGACATCGGTGGCTATCGATATAACCATAGTTGCATTTGTAATCATCGGAAAGCTGGATGTTTCCCAGCTTTAAGAGTCATATTTATTTTTCATTCAGTGATGCATGATACAATTATAGAAGGTAGTCTCGTTGGAAAAATAAGGCCCGTGTTCAGCTATCAAACTTGCTTATTATAATTACTTGTACAAGTTGAAGATTTTGTTTAAATTTTAATGTTTAATAGCTTTAAGTTTTCAAGAATACGTTTTTATACCCGGTAATAAAAAAATAAATGAATATTACAATTCACGATCAACTTGACATTAAAGTTCGTCCGAATAAAAATATTCATCGCATTATGCTAATTCGAGAAATGTCAAGTAATGGAAGCCAAGCCGGTGGTAACCTATCCCCAGTTCGACTCGAACTTTTGTAGAGCTAACACGTCGTATTTATTCGGAAATATTTTTCAGTAAATTTCAGTAAAAGTAATTTTCAGTATTTTTCGACTTAAAAATGTATTTGAAATTAATTGTGGAAAACTGTGATGGCCAGATGCCAGTAATTAAGCTTGGAGAGGAGTCCCTTTTGTTGGACCTTAAGCAAAAGCTGTAGAAGATCACTAGGGTGCCGGCATCGCGACTGGATGTTCAGTTCCTTAGTCGCATGATCGATGTGATGCGACCGGATTTTGAGCGTGTTTCAAAAATGCGAGGACCTCGGCATTCCTGCCTCCGGAAACGCTCTCTACAAAACTGACCTGCTGGTCCTCTATGAGACTAAATTGATGTGCCGTTTGAGATTTTTGGATGTCGCGCGAGTCGAAGGCACAAAACCCGAGGTGCGACACTAACAGCAGGGGTTTTACCAATATCAGTTCTACTTGCAGGACCTTCAGTTGCACTACCTCTTATGACATCAGAGCTTTGGCCGCTCTATGGGCGCGGAGTGCGTCGCCCAGAGCAGCAGCAACATCAGCGACCAGTCTATTTGCAGCGCGGGGGACAAAAAAATGTGCCACACGGAGAAGTGCTGCCATGCCGCGATCGCCCTAAATATGCAAATGTGATGCCTGAGAACCGACAGTATGCGGTGGCCATTGAGGGCGATTCCAGCAGCGGCATTAATATAAACATTCCAAAAGGAAAATATATTTTTTCAATCAGTGTATCTACCCAACAAAATATTACTTCCCCGTTTTTCAACGTATATTCATCTACTCTGAGATATGATTTTGAAATTTTCGGATTTAGTTTTATAAATATGTCTGATGAACAAGGGGTCCAAAAGTAATTAATGGATAATCTATGAAAATAATTTGTTTTTCCTAGCGAACACATTTCTACCATTCTAAGATTTTTGGTTTCTTATGTATTTGAACCTCCTCTACCTGGAAAAAACCAATTTGAGCGAATATCGACTGGCCATAAGACAAAAAAAATTAAAAACTGTTTTTTTTTTTTTTAACCCGCCTAATATTAAACGTACATTAGTCTAGTATTTTTTTTATGAAAAATATGGTTAAAAATAGGTTAACCGTATTTTTTGTCTTTCAAATTGCATACACCATTTAAATGTAATGATTTTTTAAAGTTTTTGTTTACAGCGATCATCTCGAAAAGTATTGATGGTAACGAAAAAATATTTAAGGGTCATTGTATGGACATGGAGCACTTTATGCGTTTTTTTCAGAGCGAAAAAAAACAGGGGTGGCCGAGTTGATATGGAATGTCCCATATGTAGGTATAAGATACAGAAAGAACGGATCATTGAAGCCACGCAATAAAAACCTCAGAGATGCTTGCCACCAACAGTAACAAGGCTAATCGAACGAAGATAGGATGAGGACTCCGTCGATGATCGTCGCTTAAATCACAATTTTCATCAGTTTCTTGACGGCAACTACATAATGTGTTAAAATCTTAGATATCTTAGATTCAGTAACATGATTATTATTAATCATACCTATAAATCTTAAAAACATTAAGGGGCAATTCTCCCCTTACATACCCTCCTGTAATTTATCTGAACGAGAAAGACATGCTTTAAGTGAAATGTCCACACCTTGTGATGGTCTTGTCTTCAGTTAGCTGTCTGAAATCAGTTGCTATTAAGCCGAGCTGAAAAAGACTTGAGAGGGTGTTAGCTCTCACATTGAAATGGTAGACACCCCAAATTTCAAAGTTTCTAAACAGCTGGCTTTGTGTTGGAGGAGAGAATAAAATATACAACATAAGACACTCATCTCCTGAATTTATTTTGGGATACCTTACATTTAAATTTAATTGAAATGGTGTATAATACAAAATTATTACACTTGCCTAACTTAATTTATAAATAGGTTAATGTATAAGTGTGGTGACACCTCCAGTGCCAATGTATGGTGAATTCTGAGGTTCTGTAAAGCACCGCTGCTTGTAGAACAACTACTGTGTAGAAAGCTTGTGTAAAGTATGTATGTATAACATTGACCGAAAATTCAATGTTGCCACCATTTTGTACATGTAAACTGCTATTGAAAAACCAAACATGTAGAAATAAGAAATACAAAAATGAAATATTTGTTTTACACCTTTAATAATGTAATAATAAAGATAAGTTTATTTCATTGTTCTGGTCATTAAATTTTAATTTTAAGCCGTCACAAGAAATGGATTTCGATAGTTTTTTATGCGTAGACCCGAGGTACCTTCTTACCCTTAAATAATTTCCAGCAATATTTTTTTTTATTTAATTTTAATTTCTGCACATATAGTATACATTCATACATACTAATTCATAAATTTTGGTTTATAATCTTCTATGGCTTTCTGCTGCTTTGGTTGCTGTACCTGCATCTTACACATTTCGCTTTAAGGATGTTACAATTGCTTATTTGCGCATTTTTCGTCTTGTAGTTATATGGCCATACCTACTTCTATGGATTCGGTTTAATATATTTTTTTTATTCATTAGATGTCATTATTTTGTGGGTGACATTCGGGTTCAAGGAGCAAGCAGTTACATATTTGATGAAACATTTACAAATTCTCAAACAGCAAAAAAATGTCGTAAAACTGTTGTCCAACTTAAGTTAAATTTTCAACAGAAGTGTCTCATTAAACGACCGAAGTGTTATTATGAAGTAACATTTGTGGGATGTTTTAAAGTCCGTTTACTTATTTAACTCAAAATCATCTGAAATGTCATTATGACCCTTAAGCAACTTCTATGAATTTATAAAAATAATGCCTTTCATTTTTATATTTACTTAACTTGTCAAACTTTTACATTAGTTCCAAATTATTGTGATGAGCCTAATCTTAGACTCATCTTTAAACAAGGCTTACTGGATTCGGCAGACCCTAAAATATAATAAAATAAGAACTGGTTGCAAAAATCATTGTTATTACTTTATTAATAAGCCCCGAGCAACTCTTGCTTCTAGGACGCGGACACCATTGCCTAATACTTTTTGAACTCTGTGGATTTAAGTTTGGAATTCATTAAATAGAAACACGCTCCCATGCACACTTGTACAATTTCCATTATTATTTGCGTATATAGCTGTCTGACATTGCTTGGGGCTAGCGGACGCTAAGATTTTTAGGTATATATCTAATTGGTTTTATAGCCATATTCCTTCGGTTTTAGTTTTAGTTTTCCTTTTTGTCAATTCGGATGAGGACCATCTTTGCGTTAAGTTTCTTGTTTGGCTTTTTATTTAATTACGTGATACATTGGTTTGTGTATTTCGATAACGATATGTTTGGAATACAAACTTTATAATACCCTGGCTATGTCTTTGGGATAGCTGTTTTTGCTGAGCACTTGGGCGGTTACTATGCCACCTGAGGCCTGAGGAACAGATCGGGCAGTTGGAAGGGAATAAGTAGGTAGCTGCAGAGTGAAAACATCAGAGAAGAGTCTGGGGACATGCGAAACAAAAGTAAAGCCTAGGAGAAATTTACAGGTACACAGACACTGAAGCAACTTGGAAAAGAAATGAAAGTCATGTTCTGAGCTGAAAGGTGACTTTAGTTTGGGGTTTAAAGATTCAGCCAATTGATGGATTCTATTTTGGGATTCATATATAATATTCTTAGTTTTGTAGGGAACTGAGTCAGAACATGACCAGCTTTAGAGTTTCAGATTTGGGGTGTGTTTTTAGTTCTCTTAGTTTTTCTAGTGGCACATTTAAAAGATAATTTTTGGGTACGCCTCTCTCGTTCCCGTCCTATGTAATTTCCTTTCACTCTAGCACACACAAGCACAGACACACAGACACCCAGTCAGTCGCACACACACTCGCGCATAGAACCTAGACATGTACATGACCTGGCGGCTAACTAAGTAAGATCGAAACTAATTCCCATAATTCTATTGGCCTAGCTTAGCCGGACTGAGCACCAGTTCAGGCTCGAGTTTGCTTGACGACCCCGCTGTCGCTGCCGCTGAGGGCGGTGTCTGCAACCTGATGCCACGCCCCACTGTCGATCCGGCGGATGAGGGATGCGACTTGTGCTCCAGTTGTGTGCTGAACGGCACCGTGGACAGGCCGGACGCTGTGGCCGGCCGCTGCGCCGACATTGGTTGCATTAAGCTCAGACTCAGACTCTTGGCTCCGCTGGTTTCCGGCACCTGGCCGGGAATACTCGTCGCCATCGTGGTGGTGGCCATCGTCGGCGGCGCCGGAAGCGGCAGCAGACTGATCGTTGTGGTGGTGGGCGGCATTGCGGCGGTGGCGCCCACCCTGCTGATGGGCATCGCGTACGCGGAGCTGCTCATAGACATACCTAGCGGGCCGCGCACTGTCGCCGATGCGGAATACGTGTGCGGCAGGGCCGGGGGCAGGTCGTAGCTCATGGGCTGCGACTGCGACGTGGGCAGCCGGGCCGTGATGGTGGGCGTGGTCGTCGTTGTAGCCGTCGATGACGACGTTGCCGTCGTCGTTGTCGCTGTCGTCTTGAGCGTTCCCGTGGACAGGCCCGGCCGCGTGAGTCTGGGTATCGCTCCAGTGCTGCAGCTGCTCGATATTACAGCTGGAGCTGCAGCAGGTGCGGCTGTTGCTTTGCTGTCGGCATCCATCAGGGATGTTTCCTCCTCGACCACGACGCCGTCCAGCGAGTCCCTGATTGTGGAAGAGGAGGACAGCGACTGCGACTTGGAGGCCTGCTGTTGCGGCTGCTGCTGCTGCTGCGCCGCGCGTTGCTGTTGGAGGGCCACTCGCTGACGCACCAGCTTGCTGTCGGGCTTCTCGTCCACGGTGCTCAGTGTGGTGGCTCTAGTTACTCTCGAAGGTGCACTTGCTCCTGCTCCTGGTGATGTCGGGTCTTTGGTGGTACTAATCGTAACGGCAGTTGTGGCTGTTGTAGGTTTGGCAATCTGCTGCTGCTCCTCATGGTCATGCTCCTCGTCGCTCATCTCGCAGGCATTGAGAGCTGTGTGCAGTTTCTTCATTTCCAGTGGAGCATCTAAACAGAAAATAAGTGCTATGAGTAAGGTTCTGCATCTATGGCGGATTCGTATAGTAAACAAGAATGAAAGTTTATTATTACTGTATAGGGCAGAGGTTTATCTAAGACCTATCTTTTTTATCGACAAATTATTTACAACTAACAAAAGACAATTTACTTGATTATTTTTATAAAGCCAGTTATCGAGCCATTTCGGAGGAGTATAATGATAAACAGCGTGACATGAGAATTTTATATATAAGAATGTTATTTCGGCTTAATTCTATTTTAAGCTTTAAATAGGACTTTCATACATACTTTTGGTTTTGATCGATAATTTGTTAACCCATTCTCTTTCTTTGCTACGAATATGTAGGGTTGGCAAACAAGGCTATGTTACAAATGGCTTAAAAAAATTTGTGATCCGAAACATTAACTAACAATTGCTTTTGTTATATCAGCTGTTAAAAAAATAGTAACATAAAATTAATTATGTTATGTATTTCCTATGACCGTTAAGGACTTACTTTCTTTTTTAACACATTTTTTTAAGCAATTTTTTAATACTTTAATAACCTTGCAGGATATTATAACTTTGAAAATGTACATGTAAAATGAAAATGAGTAGGTAAATTTAATACAAATTTACATAACTTTGTTCTTTTAATTTTTTAATTGACCAAAATGGGCCGATTTTCAAATATCCATTACCAACAGCAAGGGTATACAAACTTCGGCTTACCGAAGCTAGCTTCCATTCTTGTTTAGTTTTAAATTGTAAACGGAAGGCCAAGCAAATTTTGACGATATTAAATTGTATTTTGATGTATAGTTTTTTTTTGTTTTAGTTTTTGGTTTAGTGTTTAATGTTTAGCGTTTAGTACTAAGATTTATTTTACCACCGCTATCCGGCTCATTGATTATCGGCACTACGCGATTAATGGCAGTCTTCTGCTCATTCTGCATAAACAGCGATGTGGTGGCAATTTGACGCAGTGCCTCCATTCCCTCATTGAGCATTTTGCTCTGGCTCCGTTTGTGCGCTATAGGATATTTGGCCTAGATAAAATAAAGATGGAAAAAAATTCAGTAGCCAAAACATGTAAGAAACATCAGTCGAGAGGACTTTATGTTGACATCTTAAAAGAGAATTTTATCTTTAAAAACTAACTAAATCAAAAGTTGGTACCTCTAGCTTCTGTAGTGTCTGAAATCTGTTGCCTCATCCAGGCAGACAGACAGAGAGGTATTGTTTTACAGCAACAAGCATAAAAATCACTACTGTTCCCAGCTATAGGTCAATAATGGCATTTTTAAAACAAGCCTGTAAGGGCATTACATAAGTCAAACATAATATCAATTACAAGGATTAGATTATTACAAGGATGTAGTTTTCGAGTAATCGATTTTTATTCAGACAGACTGACGTGCTGATTAATTATTGTAAATGTTAATATATTTTAATTATTGAAGAGTTAAGGTACAGATTGAAGGCTTGCCACTCCCAGATCTGTATAATTGCCCGAATTTAATAAAAACGCAACCCAGAATTAAAAAAAAAAATTGACAGTCATTGTTTAACATTTCATCGAAAATCATGAATTTCCTATGTGCAAACCGATACTCCGCAACAAAACTCAACTCAAGCTACCGACTAAAGTTTCTTTAGATAACCTTATCATCAAGTGGTCCAAAAATAAAATATTAGCTTCTTAACATATCCAACCTGAATGCTGGGACCTCTCGCTATGGATACTCTCTTGCTTTCGTTCCTAAGCAACGAGGTGGTGTGATCCGCATCAATTTTATTGAAGTTTTTCTTGCGCGTCTTCTTGCTGGATGAGATGCAGTGCGATGGGCAGATGCAGAAGAGGATGCGTAAAATGCAACAGATCAGGCCCAATCCTGCAGAGAAATGAGTTCTTAGTATAGAAGAATAGTGGAAAGTTCAGTCAATAATTTTATTGCCTATGAGAGAGGGCCCTATAAGTCTTAGTTCCACGGTTTTGAAGCCTTTCTCCCCAGTGCCCACGAATGCGATGACCAAGCCAAGCGCCACTGTACCCAGGCCGACGTAGAGAAAGGCGTTCGCAAAAGTGCTGGGACCGCGCAGAACGCCCAGAAAATCCTCGTCGTCCGAAGAGCCGCCCAAAGAAGCGTCTTGTATCTGCCAATGGAAAGGGACGTTATCACTAAGTAATCATAAATGGGTTTTAATGTGATTGTTTTATAAACACAACTTAAGAAGGGAAGGAAAACTGGAACTCCCAGAAGATTTCAAATGAGGATGTTGTGTAAAGTTGAATTATATTTTTTTTTTTTTTTAGAAGTAGAGAAGCCATTATTTATATCATATCTTGAAAAGATTCATTATAGTATAAAATTATTAAGAAGCATTTTATATTGCATTACGTTTTGGGAACAACTCGTTCCTGTTCCTTCCTTTCTGGAGTTGTGCTCTTATGACGGCCTTGCAAAGCCACTGTTGTTTTGATCAAATAAATAGTTTTGAAGGTCGCAGCTTAAAGTAAAAGAAATTTGGTCAAGGCAATGACTTCTGGGGCTGCTACGGTTATGTTCTTTCTGCCTGCTCCACCTAACAGAGAATGCGCTGGACACTTAGAAAGTGGTGCATGAAAGAGAGGTGAGACGGTGGGGTCGGTGGCGGTGATGGGGAGGGTTCAGAGGTACAGGTACAGGTGAAGGTGAGATGCCGCTGGGCCAGAGATACGGGCTGCGTACTATGTACAGGCGGGAGACATGTCCTGCGAGGTCCTACGTGGTGGCACTTACTCGGTTGCGCTTCACCCAGCGTCGGTGGCAGGTGGCCTGCGTCTGCTGCTGATCCTGGACGCTGCAGCGTCGGCCCCGCTCCAGCCAGGCGGCCCGTCCCTGGGCGCACTGTGGGTCGGGTCGGGTCGGACGGGTCGGGATCGGAATCGGAATCGTATTCGGATTCGGGATCGAGGCCGAGTGACAACGACAGCATGATAGCGCGGAGACCAACACCAAGCGACGACGACAACAACACACAGTGGTCGCGGTTGCGGTTGCGGTGGCGATTTTGGGTTTGATTTGTTTGCAGTGACGGTGGGGCAGATGCATAGAAAATATATACAGTTAAGTGATTAGTTGGGCTGTGTGAGATCGTCTCTCGTTTGCGGGTAGGGGATACACGTATTTGTAAGTTGATAAATTTCAAAAGCATACAATACAAGTCATCACAAGAGCAACGTCTAATATAAAAGCAATCAAATTTCGTTTTCAAACTGAATACTGGATTTATCGCCGGCTCCGGGAATTAATATTCCTGCCATCAATTACAACATCAATAGGAAACATAATTGGCATCCAACCGAGAAGATAGTTGGTTAGTTTAAGGCATAAACACACTTCAGAGATAAACAGTTAACAGTTAGGATAATGATATCAAATATAGATAAACATCAAGTAATAGGGCAGGATAGATATATAGAGGGGGCAGATAGATAAGGAATGGGAATATGGAACATCAACTGAAAAACGAGAACATTGAAAGGAGTTAAGCACTTAGACGGCAGAAAAAGAGAGCACACTTCAAGACACAAGTCATAAGTATTCGTTCTTTTTTTTCTAAACATATCACTCAGCATGCCTCAGACGAAATGTTAAAAAATCGCAGCATAGTTAATCACTTGGTTAGCGCAGCCACATGCAGTAATGACAAACCGAATAAATAAATCCATTAAGGTGCTTGTCTCCAGAGATTCTCGGTATATTGATAATTATTATAATATATAGAATTATGATTTTTTAAAGGCTTGTCCTTCGCCGCACTGTGGCTCATTTTACGAAAACTCGTTGCAAAAGTCGGATTTCGCGTTGTTGAATTTAGCAAATCTTTTGATACCATTCAATTAGGAATTGATCAAGCTATTCAAACCCAAAGTTTTATAATTTACAAAATTTGTTTAGTATTTATAATCGCTGCTCAAAGTTTGACAATTTTTTTTGTAGTTGCAAAAAGGTAACAAAACTCGCTAAATCGACAGATTTAAATTATTTTTTCTAAAAAAAGGAGCTAAGCTTAAAGAAAAAAATATTTTTCTGTTTTAAGGAACCAATTTTAAACCTGAATTAAAAAGAAAACGGAAATTTTTTTTCAATGGTTTTGATTTTTGGATTTTGGATTTTGATAATTGTTCATATCAAACCATGCTACCAAACTGGCGTTTTGTAGTCGGCTAGTATGGAAAACGGAAAGGCAGCAAAAGTGTAGCTTCAAGTACGGAAGTTGCAAAAAATATGTTTAATCATTTTGAATTTTTAAGTTCATTCATTTCTATGAATAAATTACGCCTCTTTTGGTGGGCGTAACCTAAAAAACATACTACCAAATTTTTTTTTGGAGATTTGTAAATTATTATAAAAAAAATTAAGTTGATACCTTCATTATATCAAAAGTTATTCATTTTGCAACGTGTTTTGAGAAAACGAGCCACAGTGCGCCGTTAAAAAGACTTTGTCCACTAAACTATCGACAGAACTCTTTGCCGAGACTCTTTCATCGATACCCAGAACAAGTTAAACGATATTAGGCTTATAATTGTGTTGGTTCGAAATGTTTGTTGAACATCATCAATATCACTATAAGATGCTACCCTCTTAGTCTTAGGCTTCAATAAATATACCTATTTAAGAAGTAGATAAAAAATCATAAAAATCGAGCGACTTTAAGAATAATTCTTCATTACTTGGACAATTGATTGTATAAGGCCAATACTTCCATTATTTACTTGTGGCGTCGTTTTCGTTTGTCGGCTCTGAGCTTCTAAATTATAAACTTCGCAAAAAAAAATGTACTCTATTTTAAAATCGCCCTAAAAAGAGCGTTGAGTGTTGTTTAATGGTTTGTATAATATCATATTAATAAAATTGTTACTTAAACCTGTCTAAATCAGGTATAGAATAATTTAATGAAATTTTGATAATATAGTACTCTTATAGTGGGATTCAATTTATTTGAATATAATTTTTTTGTATATATATATTTATTTTCACGTTATAAATTCGATGTTATTCAAATGTGGCCAGATCATTCGTATTCTATAGATGTTATATTGTCAGGCAATTGTGGTAAATCTAAGTATTATTAATTATTAGTATTATTATCTTGAGCTTATTGATTATACTAATTTCGGTAATATTTGAATATATTTAAACAATGTTTAAAATTTCAGCCTGATCATTTTGAAGCTGTCGGACTATAAAACATGTATAAATCGTGGGTGCTGATCAACAATTGATATACTGGAGTTGCCCCTCTTACTTTATATACTCGAATACGAGACAACTGTTCCTAGCTTTATTTAGATTGTACAACAATTATAGCCCAAATAAAGTTCATATTCGGCAAGCCGAAGTTTATATACCCTTGCAGGCAATAATACAAATATAATTAAAGGATCATATATGTAGTTTCAATCCCAAATCTTTAAAAACAACGAAAATCAGCTAGTTTGGCCCGATTGTTCCTATGGCAGCTATAGGATATAGGATATATAGTACATGAAATTTAATAAATATATGAATATAAAATATTCAAATTTATCTTGGACCCTTCCTAATCATAGCCCCAATCCCGCCTTAGGAACGGTCATGAGCAAACTAACCACTTATCTGCCCTATTGTAGCCTACAAAATGGGAAGATTTCCCCATTTTCAAAGTTGTCAGTGTCCGAAGCCATCAACGTGTCGTATACTTAATACTGGTTCACTTTTTTCGTCTTTTTTAAAGCAAACTTTGTTCGTTTCTGCTCGACTTGCCGCAAAGCAAACAAACACAAGTCAATGTCAGTTCAAGTTGCACAGACACAGGGGCACCACGATGGCCCACGCGAACAGGTGCACACCCACAGCCCCATTTGCATACACAGTAGCACTGGCCAGCACGTAGACAGGCTAATGAGTGACTCGACTCGACTCGACCCGACTTGGGGCGGCGCGGCGGGTTCCGGGAGCCCCGATTCCGATTCGGGTTTCGGAACCATCCAGCTCCGTAGAGCTGCGACTATAAACAAGGCAATGTCACTAAGCCAGCTACTAAATATGCTGCGTGCCAGTAATAAGGCAAATAAAGCGACAAGCTAATACATACATACACGGTGGGTGGCCTATATACTGGGGAAGAAGGAAATCCAACAGATATATATGACTGTATAGTTGACGTATATAAGTGAACATGATGGACTCTGTATGTAGAGCCACGTTTTCTGGTTTCGTTTGCTTTTCGTGTGCAAAATCGCAGTCACACAAAGCAAGAGCAGAAGGAGAGTAGAGACGGGGGCTGGAAAGGACGAAAGGGAAGCGGGGAGGAAGTATCGATCGGCTGCTCCACATAACTGGAACTGTAACTGTTGTTCTGCCCTTGACTTAATGTAGGTGTAATCAAAAATTTGCGACGCTGATTGACGGAGAGCGAGGCGTCTGCGCCACCGAAGGCCGCCAGAGAGTCGAGATTCGCAAGGGTACACGCAGGGAGCTCTCAAAATATTTTTGGTTGGCTTTCCAACAACGTCAGGTGCTTCGGTCAGTAAGTAGTGGAGTTTCTCTTGATGATCAGAATTTTGCCTTACCATGGGAGGCGATAGAAAAACATGTTAATACTATATCTCCAAGCTGGGTTCACTAAACCTTACTTAAACAGATTATTAATGCAATTAGTAATTTTTTGATCAATTTCTGATTTGGTTTACGGAAAATGGACATTTTTACGACACCTTAAAGAATTTTTGTATATTCTTGAGACGGTAAAGTCGGTTATAATGTTTGGAATTTCTGTCTGGCATTTGATTTGAAATGATGCGAAAACTATTAAAGAAATTCACTAATACCTCATTTGCTTAGATCATTTTGTAGAACTGTTTCTGATATTGGCGATTAACGAATTCGGTCAATTTGGTCAGGTGGCTTATTGAAAAAGTTGGAAAATGTTTGCCTTTTAATTTAATGGAAATATTTTTGCGAAACGCATAGGCCATGTGTTCATTTACCTTTGACCTTTTGGCATTGTTGAATATTTCGCGAACTATTTTGCGGGGCTAGCCGATATCTCAAGCCAATCGATGAATTCGCTATTTATAAGAGCGTTGGGGTCCGCGTTTCTACTCCCCCGAAGAAGTAGCTTAACCTTTACCAATAATGAATCTCACGCAATGCGAGCAAGCGAACAACAAATAGGAAAATAGAAATGTTGTAAAAATTACAACAAAGCGTCGGAAATGCTCTCAATCGGGTCTGGCGCATGGAGGCGACAAAACGCTAATGAACACAGCACACGGAACCCAAAGCTAGAAAGTAAGTAAGCCGCAAGGCTGTTCTCCACTCTTGGCCCACAAAAATGAGCCAAATATGCTGTTGTTTTCTTTTTTTGCAGGGGAACAGTTTAATGGCAAATCGAAAAAAGGCCACAAACAAGGCAGCATATGTGAGTATTAGAGTTCTGAGAGAGGAGTTTATCAAAGCAACTCCAACATACTTATCGTAATATTTCTAGTTCAAAAATGTCGCCTGCGCTATAATACCCATTTAATTAACGATAATTACTGGGCAGAGTGGGTCCACTGCCCACTCTTACAAGGTTTAGTTAGAACTCGGCCTTTCCATTCTGATAATCGCCATTGATTTTTGTTCTCATTGTGTAACAATAAATTGTTTTGCCGCAATTGGCCAGCGGCGTCGGAAATTAACATGTTCTCGTCGACGATTTCCCAGCGGCGAGCAGGAGAAATAGGCCATTATTGACAGCAATTTATTCGGGCTCATTGATTGTTTAAGCACTGATTGTTTGTTGTTTGTCCAAGAGCCGAACTTGCCTTTTTTTCTCTCAGGGACACGCTGTTAAATTGTGGTGAACAGTTCGATAATGCGTTGAAACAATTAAACCGTATTTATCGTTACAAGTATTCCGTTCATATTTACGCCTTTATTGAATTGTTACTTTGCAACTTGTTACACTTGTCGCTGTTGGACGTGCCTTTTATCGCTCTACCTTCATACAAAGTTTTCTCAGTGAAAATCTATTCTATTAAGCCCAAATTTTTGGCAATCGGTCAGTGATTCCGTGATCTGTGTCAATCGGAAACAATTGATTCGTGTTAATCAAAGACAGTGACTTTAAACACGCAAATCTATTCTCAGTTTTATAAACTTTCGTATTACGCTTTGCTGCCCTGTTCTTTTTGAGCACAGCGTTTACCGCTTAAAATTGCACCGTGTGGTTGTTGTTGCTGCTGAGCATTGCGTTTACCGCTTACTACCGTACCGTGTGGTTGTTGTTGTTGCCGAACAACTACACGCTCTTGTAATTTCTCTGAGCTTGGACAAAAGCTTTTAGTCGCGCTCTCTGCTTTTTTGTTTTGTTCGGTTCTTCTCCGCAAAATATTTAAAATAATTTCTTTAATTATTAACCAATATCTTGCGTTTGTGCTGCCATTGAATTTATTTGATTTGCATTTTTCTGCACACAAGAAAAATGAGTACCTGCTGCTTCCCTACTTGCACGAATGGCCGGAAATTTACCGCGCGGCAATCTACGGTCTATTGCTGGCTCTGCGACAATGTTGCACACCCTGTATGCGCCGAGATGGGGCATACAGGTGCACGAGTTGCGGATCGTGTCAGAGCTCATGACGGTTTGGATTGGACGTGCCCGAGCTGTATGCATATAAAAAAGGAAATGAGGG
>VNJO01007336.1:0-13874 GCA_008042535.1 Drosophila tani
GAAGAGAGAGAGAGAGCCGCGAGAGAGCGGCGGGGCCTGTCGCTAACGGGCCGGGGGCCTGTCGCTATACAATTTTTGTGTCCAAATTCGTTGTATGAAATGAGAGGTCTATATGTTGTATGGTTAGTGATATTATGTACATATTTATGTTTTTTTCCAGGTATAGCACTAAGGATAATTCGTAGCGCCCTCCCGCGGCTTGGGCTCGTTTGTTGCTAGTAAATAGTTGCGACTAACCAATTGTTAGTAACCATCTGAGGTGATTGGGATTGTAAGTTAAATTTTTATTTTACATTTGTATTTATATATAAATTTGTAATATTTGCGTCAAATAATAATAAGAAGAATTTATTGCAGAATGCATTATCCTGTACAGTTCTCACATGCTTTTTGAGTTCTCTATCGCCACAGGAGCTGCAGCTTTGGATGTAATCCTCACACAATTCAATTAAACTTTTCTTAAAATTTATTTTGTAATGTTATTATCTCTACTTTTAAAAAAAAAAATGTTTAAGTTAAATTATTTATTTTATTTGTTTACTTAATGCGTTATAGTTAAATTGACGTAAGCTAATTTAATTTGCTGTAACTGGGCATGGACGGGTACCGGGTGTAAAGAATATATAATTTAAAATGTGACACGATTTACGGATGCCAACACTAAATTGGTAAGCAAGTTCTGTAACATGGACTGATTTACCGAAAATGGTTTCAAAAACCGAATCAATAAAAAATTCGTTGTGCGAAGATTTTGCAGTCGAGTTGGCGGGAAGTCAAATAACTTGACATATCGGGGCCATACGAGAATATGCGTTACTGGTAAATTTAAATTTGCTATTGGAAACGGACTGCTGGATGGGAGGCTTTCGTGGGGTACAGAGTGCGGAACAAATTTCATACTCGAGAAAGCTAATTAACTTCTCTTTACGAGGCATAAACTTCCGCCATTAAACGCATTTATTTTCATGCGAAAATAAACAAATACCCCGGGCACAAGCCGGCGATGAAGTAATGTTTTGACGGCTCCTTTTGTGCGTGAGTATGTGTGTTTGTGTTCCTTTATGCATTAAAACGACGCCGGGCACGCACACAAACAAAAGCCACGGCTCGTGTGAATTTACGGCAGTGTCGCTGTCAAAGCGGGTTGAGTGAAGGTCAATGGGGGGAGCAATGTGTCTGCTGGTACTTAGCGAGTTGGCGTATTTATTTAGCACGTGTTCCCACGTCTTACTGCTCCTAGGAGTCGGCATATTTGTTGCTTGCTTTTAATTAACAAATGCTTTGCAACTGTTTTGACAATCATTGAGCGTTAATGAAGGGCCAACGACTCACCTGTAGGCGGTAGCGCCTTCAAGGCTTAAAATTGTCCTAATGATGACAATAACATGCATGGATAGTTTATTCTCCGCTAAAATACAACAATATATTTCCCGAGCTATGACAGATTTATGATATAGTCGTCTGATCTTGCCCCTTCCAGCTTATATACAAACTGCACGGAAAGAATACTTTTTGCAAAGATATGTAAGACTGAGGGACTAGTTCTTATAGTAACTGACAGAAAGATAGACAGACGGACATGGTTAGATCGACTCGGCTATTGATGCTGAATATATTTACTTATGATCCGGAAATGACTAATTTTCTGCGTTGCAAAATTGTGACTGAAATACTCTGCAAGGGTATAATTTTTTCATCTACTCTGAGATATGTGTTATGATATATATGAGTTTAGAATTCCGGTTTTAATTATGTGGAAAACGGGCGACTATATATTTCCCTGCAATATAAGGATAAAGGAAGAGCAGGAAAAGGTTTGCTCTTTATTCATAAATGTTATATAGAAAAAAAAACACCTCTAAACGAGGTGAGATAAAAGTGATGGCACCTTCAACTCCAAAAGTTTCTGATATCAATTTTTTTGACGATTAATAGTAACGTTAACAAAAATAAACTACAAATAATTCAACTAGTTTCTAATTCGTCACTCTGGTCTTTAGTTGCAAGGCTAAGTATTTTACAGCTTAGTGCCGAAAACGAAACTTGTTGAATTGTTTTATTTTTATATCAGAAATTTTTAAAAATGACATTAGGTCTCCCATTGCTAGTGTTAATTAGTATAGCTTAATACCATGTCCAGAGGTCGTTCCTATATAACTTAGCTATTAATAAAAAATTATAACACATAGTTATGACCCCTGATATTAGCTGAACGCCGGATATCGTCACAAAATTTGGTACCTCGTTAAGAGGTGTTTTTGAGTGATATCAGAAGTTATTGTTTAAATAACTTATAAAAATTAACAAAAAAATCCATATAAGAAGTGCAAAAATCCTTCATTGCTACTCATTTTGATGAGAAAGCGAATTTTCGGAAATATGTGTTGTACCCCAAAAGGTGAGCAGCAATTTCAAGTACTATACGTCCTGAAGTGACTATCAAAATAGTAATAGCCATTTAAAAAAAATGTATTAAAATGTCTTTAAAAAAATAAATTTTAACTATAAATTCTTTACTATTTATTACATTTAGATAAATTATGTCAAGGCAAAGCGATTGTCATTTAGAAATACCTTTCTAACGACATTAAGCTCGTTTCTGTAGCTTTAGTCGTTTAGAAGTTATGGGTATGGGAAATCTAGCTTTTTTAGCTGTTTTCCCACCAATCTAAACCAATCTAACACCAAAAAGTGGTAAACCAAAAGTTGTTCAGTTCGAGCTGCTAAATAAAACAAAAAAATCCACAGACCCACACACAGACAGACAGAAAAAAAACAACGGGACAAACGTTCTCATTTAAGAAAGGCCGTTAATATTTTGTTTTTTGAATATCTTTAGAACGGAGTATCGGATTGGGACGATTAAGGTGTCATTCGACGCGTATACGACGCTAGATTAAAACAACTTTAAACATTTTTGGATTTTTGCTCCACCGGCCCCAACAGTTACAATTTTCAAAATGTTCAATTTCGCACTTTCACTCCCATTTCTCCTAAACTAATCCATTTTTGAAAAATCTTAGTATGCCGTTTGAACGAGGTTTACAATACCTTTCGATCAATATATAAAGGTTCTGATCGGACTATTGTAGCAGATTTTCAATTCTACGGCTCTATATAGTAGTCTCCTTGCGCACCACAGTCTCGGTGCTCATCGTCACTACGTGGACTGCCATCAACAGTGATACACTTCTGTAAAGTTTTTTCGATCGAATCGATTCAATCGCAAACTGCAAAGATATGTAGTCTTGGGGTTCCCTAAGTCAGCTTCCTTTCTTGCTTTATATTTAATTAAGTATCGGCGCAGACCATATGTTTTTTCCTACGTTTTCAATTAAATTCTTCATATTTCCTTGAAAATCAAATTATTTTCTTCTTAATAGATTACAATAAACAGATTCGATAAAAATAGTGAAATCTATCATATGTTTTGCATGCAAATTAATTTAATATAAAAATGCCTTTAAAAGTAGCTTAAACGTCTTAATGCCAATACATGCCAATATCCTCATACTTATCCTCGTATATGTATATATTTTTGATCAGCACCACCAGCCGAGTCGATTTAGACTTGTCCATCTGTCCGTCTATCCCTATGAAAAAATTTTCTAGTTTTCACGCAGATCAAGTGTGTTTGAAAATTTACCGACGCCCACAGATCCATTTCCATGCGTCTTTTAATTTCACCCACAATGCTTTGGGTACGGGATATCTCTCAGTCGGTCGACTGTATCTTTCCTACTTGTTTTAACTTGCAATCCTTGAAAAATAAACTAATAAATAAATCAGCTGACGTTAGGGACTAGCGCTCCGCTGGAAACGAATGTCATTTAATTCAAGGCTCAAAACTTTGGATTTTGGGAATCTTACTGTCATTGTATTGTATCTTTTCGAACTTTCAAAAAAAACCTATCTACCAAAAAAGTCGACGCAAATATCTCCCGTATACGGCAGAATAATTTTCATTCTTCAATTGTGTTTTTTTTATGGAAATAAATTCTTGGAAATATATCAGATAAAAAAATCTATTCTTTCCGAGTGCACTGTGACTGCGCTACTGATGTTGCTGCGGCACAGTTAACACATCAACTTCGTGGCTGGCCGTCGCTCCAGGTGAGCCTTAAAGTCAAACTGGCAACGTGTTTGCATCTATGCCGCAAAGGCAAATATTTACGGCATCCTGGCTGCTGGAAGGATGGGCCACAGCTTCCGGCGCAGACAAAAAGTTGAGTTGAGGGACAACCGGCAGCCGACAACCGACAGTGGAGGCCGAAACTTTCTCAAAAGCGCACGCAACCAAACAACATGAAAATAGTTTTTCTTTTACACATTTATGAAATGTGCACCGCAAGGCTGCTCGTGGGGTGAGGGTGCGTGTGTGTGTGTGCGAACAATAACTTTCACTTTGCTGGGGAAAGCGGGGAGGGGGGAAAGGGGAAAGGGCTGGGAATAAGCGGCTTAAAACTTGCGCTAGGATGCCCAAAAGTGTCGAGGCAGCAACTCTCGCAGGACACGGGACAGGACAGGAAGCAGGCGACACAAGGCAGGAGACAACTGCCAACTGCCATTTTTGGCAAATATTTGCACAGATAATGAAAGTGCACCCCGCTTCCCGCCCTACTCACACAAAGACACACGCTCGGAGTGTGTGTGTTGGCCCGATAGTTGGCAGTTGGACAATGTGTTGAATTGAGTTTGCTGCCTGCTTTCGGGCTCCGATTTTGTTGACAATTCACTTTGCAGCGGTAATTGACCCTAATGCTGTTGCTTCTGGGTTCGTTCGGCTCCGTTAAATCGATGCCATTTTTGGCAGCAAAATTCAATTTGGCAAAGAACTCCGAGATGGATATTGCACGTGCCTAAATACATTGCAAAAATGTCAAAAAGCACGTTTCAGTGCTTTGTGATTTCGCTTTTGCATGTCATGTGCCCCAAAACAAAACTTTGAATTTCGGGCGCAGCTCTGTCAGTTGCCAACTACGTGACTATCACGAAGCATTCCCATTCACTCTACCAATAAATGTCGTTTGTGCGCGCCATGGCCATAAGGACCAGCCCGTGGCCGGACGGGGAGTCAAAACAATCCCATCTAATTCAATTACAATTACTCAAACATCGTTTTGGCCACAGGCAGAGTGTCGCTCTGCCCGAAAATATTTAAATGCGAATCGATTTGCCGGGACTCCCCGAGGCCCCCCTGGCCCCCTGGTTGCCAGGCTTTGTTTCAGTGCAATCGTCTGTGGCTAATCGTCTGCTATTTGCTCGATGTCTGTGCGGACCGTCTGGCCTCCCAGCGCCGAAACACTAGCACTCGCATTCAGATTCACATTCACATTCACATTCTCATTCACATTCACATTCACATTCACATTCACATCGCCATGCACATTGTCAGACAGGGCCATAAATTAGGCAGTTGCTAAGTGCTTCGATGTTTGCCTGTGGCTCCAGCTTTGAATCCGGCTTTGGCTTTGGCTTTGGCCCTGGATCCAACTTCTAACTCTGCTTGGGTTCCGGCTCCGGCTCTTGGCTCTGCCAGCCAGGACAATGCCCGCCAAGATTTATACCATGTTCGCACTTTCTTTTCGGATTCCCAGCCGTGTTCGACGGCGCATTGTGTTCAAATCCATGTGTCTAAATTAAAGCCTGGCCACGGGATTGGGGCATAAATTGAATTCAGCTCGGAGTGGCAGCCAAAAAATTCGAATCAAATATTCAACTGTTTTCATTTACTGCGAAATCTGAGCGATGTTCGACAGTTAAACAATGAAAGCTGCCTGGGATTTAATATTTTCCCTTTACAGGACGGGCTGCCTCGCTCGCTGCTGGCTGGCAAAATATTTTTATTACATGTGCACTTATATCAGCGGGAATATCAGAAATTTTCTGCACAAATATTTCTTTTTGCCTGCACTTCTATTTCTGCTGCTGCAATTTTCCAGAAATAGCAATTAGCAAACGGCAAAGGGTGAAATGGAAGAGCAGGGACTGAGGACTTGGGCAAAGTCTATTGAGAGGACAAAAAACCCAATTATCACATATTCAAGTCAAGTGCTTGTCCTTCCGCTCATCCCGTGTCCCCGTTCACTTGCTCTGACTGTGATTGCGACGTTGGTTTTGATTCCACCTGAAAACTAATTTTCGTGGCACTGGCTTTAAGGGTACACGGCCAGGAAAAATAACACCATTAGTTGCTTAGAGACGTATTTCTAGAGCACTTTAAAATATCTTTGAAATCGTAGAAGTTAACATTTTTTGTACCAAAGCCAAGATGTGATTCAGTTTCCAGATCCCAATTTTTACTACAGGCATTCAATGCCGTTCATGTTAATTTTTAGAGCATGAAATATTAATTTTAAAATTATTTATGGATAAATTACACTGTATTTACCCGAAACCCGGCAAAAATTGGTTTGCGATATTAATTGATATGTGACAAATTATTCGGGCTCCTGGATTTGACAGTCAATTTAAAGGATAGAAATTTTAATATTTAAAGGTCGTCAACTATAGCGAGTATTTAGGTTACTTTAATTTGTTGTACCTTGTTCCCTGTGTAGAGTTTTTAGCCCAGCCAAATGTTAATTGAAAGGGGGCAGGCGGCCGGGAAGAGTTTCTATTATTTGGCTCCTTCGCCCCGGCCAATCCAAGCGGGCTGAACTCCGAGTCCGGCTTATGGTTATAGATTGGCAGTCAGATAGGCCAGCCGCCAGCAATCAGTAAGCCAGCAGGGCAAAGGGCGCATATTCCTCGAAATTACCCCCGGCTCGGGCCCTGAAAAGCTCTTTCGCTTGCCCTTTTCTATTTGAATTGCTTTGCCAGGGCCTGCACGTGCACACACTTTTAATTACACTGCACATTTGCACTTCAGCTGCAGGTGCGGGTTCAGGTGCAGGCGTAGTCGTAGTCGTAGCTTTGGCTGCAGGTGCCGAGACACGTTGACAGTGATGGTTCGGGGATGGATCCGGGCCGGTTTCGAGGGCAGGGAGTTCCGGGCAACGGGGCGAATGGGTGATGGGCGATGGCTGATGGGTGGGGCAACAGTTGCTCATTCACGCCACGTTGCACAAACACAAAACATCGACGCTGGCATCCTTGCCGCAACCTTGGAGCTGTCGTTACATATTTCGTTGGAAAAAACGGTCCGATCAAGTGTCTGGCCAGAGATTAAAGCTTAAGAGGATACGTACGGGCGGATGCGAAAAGTATCTGCAACTGTTGTCCAATTTAAATTCAAAACAATTTGTATTGCGTCGTCCACCTGCCGCCAGCTGTAGCTTCATTTGCGTACTTTTCCTCTTCCTCATTTTATTTCGTTTGCTTTGCGCTGCCCTCATCCACGTCCTCGTCCTCGACGTCATCGCATTTTTCTTAATTTTTTAGCGTTTTATTTTGATGAGAAGTCATTTATTTTCATTGCCGCCCCGCCCGGCGCTGGTAACATTTTAAGTGAATTTGTGTGGACGCTCGGCAAATTTAGTTTTACGGAATTTAAGCAAGCCCAACTGGGCAACTGACCAGGCCCTTCACACATTAACTGCTCCATTGGATTACCCTCCAAAGAGGTGCCACGAAAACTAGCTAACTGAGCCAAGCAGAGCAAACACTAACAAATGGCGTTAAGTCAACACTCAAGCAGCTCGCCGAGCTCCTTGGGTAGTGATTCCAGGTGCCAGACTCCAGATAGAGTCCACACCTGCTCTTCAGACAGCCATTCGACTGGAGTGTTTGCTGGGTAAACACAGCCAGGTAAGTGAGCTTAAAATTTCACATCACGCATACGTACGCGGCACGTTGGCCGACGCCAGCCAGGAGCTTTTGCATTTCGGCGGTTGCGGCAATCGAATTAATTATCGAGATAACATGTCGAACAAGACCAGGCCATGGTTAACCACAATCGAAATAAATTCCTTTGGGAGCTCTGGGAGTTGCTCTGTGTGTTTTCAGTGTTGATTTTGCGGCCACTGCAAAAATCGGAGCGAGACTTCATACCCTCGTCTGTTGTACAGATTTTCAATTACTATTTCGGGTGCTGGGAGGAGGTTCGGATTCCGCCGTCGAGTCAACATCTGCTGTGATTACAATGCGCTGCGATTTCGTTCGAGGATATGCTCGATATGCGTCGGCAATAACTTTTTCTCTTTCAGGGGAAATAAGTCGGGGACTGGGACTGGGCTGGAGGACAACTTCTTCACTGGAACGGAATCGGAAGCCACCGAAGCATTCCAGCTAGTCAACCTTTGGCTTTTTGCCATGGGAAGGCAGTGCATTAGTAAATTGAAAGCGGAGCAGAATACATCCTTTTGTGTGTATACCAACCTGAATGCAAGACACTAACATAAATAAGGATGCACACTGTGCAAAAAAAGAGGCATTCAACCCATGATTGCATGGGTTCATCCATCAGTATCAGTAGAGGGGCTACTGATTTTTAGGTTAATAACTATAATATTGTGAGTATAACCATATATATATATATATTTACCCCAAAAATTGAATTGATAACGATGATCTCTCATATACATATACTTAAGGTTGCTTTAAACTAATCCCAAACTCTGCTTACTAAGGGGTTACACCACCCTCGCGGCCTCAAAACATGGTATAAAAGCAACTTTTTTTTTTCTGAAGAACCTATAGGGCAAATTTTAAACTTTTATATTGAACATGAAGGACCAATCTTCGGTTAATAAAAACAACAGAGAAAATTAAAAAAAAAGATTCAAAATGACGGAGTTTTGAGTCAATTAGTAGTACGCTTTTTTAAAAATCCTTCCGCATGGTGTACATGATTCTGAAATAAGCCGGTAAAATCGAAGCAAACATTTTTCTTGTTTAGAAATGTTCTGGAATGGCTTTTTAAAATTTGTTTGTTAAAAAATTACAAATGATATAAAATGAAGAAAGAAAGCTAACTTCAGTGAACCGAAGATTATATACCCTTGCAGTCTGCAATTGGATCATTAAAAATCTATCCTTATCCTTATGAAAAGCCTTATCCATATTATAAAAATGAATTTTTATCAATTTAATTTCTATCCCAATAGTGTTATATATAAAAGGCAGAGTGAACTTAAATTTTTCTTCCAAGTGCTGGCGCCGACTGAGGAAAACTATGCTCCTGGCCAGGTTTTTCCATTCAATCGGAAGATAAGGCTCTTGAACCTTTGCATGCAGCCCGAGAACGAGATATTGGAGCGAGATAACTTTGAGAGCGAAATCAACCCGCTCTCTAATGATGTGCTTGATGACCAACAGAGCCAACTGGGCTAAAACAGAGAGCTCGGACTGCTTTCGAGAGGAGCTCTTCATGGAGTCGAAGGTGAGTGCAGCTTGCCGAGTGCATTAAGAGCCACCAGCTTGTCTGGATGGGCTGGGTTGGGCCTACGCAGCACTTTTCGCTATTTAGTGAAGTGTGCATAATGCCCGACAGTAGACCCGAAACTGTCAAACTTAACACTTTGCCATTAAAAAATGGATGGTAATAAAATAAAACAAAAAGGAAGGCAGCAGGAGAAAAGGCAGCAACTGCTGAACCAAAATTAATCAAGCGTGAAAAAGTGTTTGCAAAGAATTTTGCGCCGCCATTTATAATTTTTTCTCTGCCCCCATCTGCGCAGCTCGTCCTCAACCGGGTTCTGCGCTTCCCCTTTTCCCGGCCCGACTCATTTTTTTCGTCCTGGCTGTGGGCCATTTCCATTGGCATTTGCTGAGCTGTAAATGCTGTTGCCCGCTTGTTACTTACAATTAGGCGCACGAGTCAGCAGAAAGCACGCGGACGAGGATAAAAAGCGAAAAAGACACTAAACGAGAAAAGCAAATTGGAAAATTACAAGACTTACGAAATGCACGGGGTCAGCGCTTATGGAAATTGAAAGGAATTGAAAGGATTTTAATGCACATTAGGGAAAAGTTTTTAATTTCAGCAAAAGGTCAGCAACAAGTTTGACGCCTGCTCGACGGCGGAATACCCCCGCTCCTCTGACATTGGAAACAACAAGGCTGAAAGGTTCCCTTTTCCGTTAGCGGCTGCCTACACGGACCAAAAATACATTGGATTAATTTCATATTAAACTATTTTAATACTAAATTTTTAGTGGTATGCATTTATACAATTACATAAGTATTCTTAGTTAACTTTCGCTTATCGCGGCTGACACTGTCCCAAAATATCTAAAATTAACCCTTTTCAATAGATAAACCCTTGTTTTGCTTTTGGCTGATTTAAATTCGGGTCCTGGGGAAGTGAAAGCACCGAATAAAAGTAAACTTGACGAGCTCCAATATCCGAAACCGTCATGAGCACATCTTTATAGCCATTTCTTTCCATTCCGTTACATGCATTGCGAGAAATAAAATATACCCAACCGAGCATGCTGGCAGGAAAAGAATTACTTCCGAATTGAGCAAAGTTGGGCCCATTCGAAGGCATTTGCTATTCCATGCCGATAGCCTTTTATGTCCAATTATCAGCGACAGCGAGCGGCACGGACGAGTAAATGAAATTGTCAGGACCTGTGTTCGGAACGGAAAAGGCTCCGCTCTAGGGTTTTGTTTTTGGCAAAACAATAAACTGAAATTATGGCCAATGACAGCTGACATTTAAGCCAAACACAGGGGCGCACAATGGCATCGAGTCGAAACGGGCTCGAAGGCATTCGAATGGAAAACTCGATCCCTTGTACGACTGTAAATGGCACACAAAGCGGAAGTGGAAGCCGGCGGAGTGGCTGCGAGGACGGGATAAAGCCTCAATCAAGTTTCAATGAAGTTCTTTAAATGTAAACCATAATTTGCAATGCCATTTTCGAGCAATTTGCGATGGAAGCCAGAGCTAATGCAGCATGACCACAAGGAAAATTCTAAAAAGCCAAACGAGAAGGGAAACTAATAATAAAAATGTTAAAATAAATCTTGCGTGCGCTCTGAGGGCAGAGTCTTTCGCCAGCTCTGTCTACCATTCCCGCCCTCCTTCTGGTCTGGCCTGGCAGCATAGATTTATGCATCCATTGTGCTGGGATATGAACAACCCTCTTATATTTTATGCGCATAATGGCCAACTACGACAACACTCGCACACACAAAGGCCAGATAGGATGAGAGGGCCGCTGAGGCGGAGGCGGTGGCGGTGGCGTTGGGCTGGTGATTGAGATTGGGATTGAGCCTCGGGGGCGTGGCACAGTGGTCAAAGCTGCCAAGCCTCTGATATAATAATCAATAGCCTTAAATACCAAGCTGACTGTCATAATCCAAAAAAATATGTACATTAAGAAAAATATTTATATTTTCTATATAAATTAAGTATCAATATTCTTTGGTCTTTAATATATTCTTGGAGCTATGGGTAGTGGGCTGAACTCTAAATCTGACGGTACCCAGTTCGAGTCTCAGTCGGAACAATTGTCTTTTAGAAATGAAAGAATCAATTAATCGATTGGCCATTAATATACATATTTTTGTAAGCCCTCTGTTTTCAGCTTATTATTTAACATTACATTTATAGCTTTGCCAAATTATATAAAAATAATTGTAGTAATTAGGATTGTTAAATTTTCGAATTCTTTAGAAAATTCACCACTGTGCTGGGTGCGGGGCCGGTGTCGTCTTCTCGACTGGCCCGAGGTTGTTTTTGTTATTTTCTTGTTATTTACACGAAATTGCGCCTGAGGTCATACAGCTGGCTGCCATTGAAGGTGTTAAAGTTCAAATCGTGACGCGTTGTGTGAGGGATAGTGTGTGTGTGTGTGGCCCATGATTACGGGGCATAAAGGCATAAAGAGTACAGCGGCTTAGACTACGACTTTCACTTTTCAGGGCCCCATTACTTTTACAGGAGTATATGCAAATAGTGTTCACTCCAGCACGCTTGGCAGGGCAGGATTCGATTGGATTGGATTGGATGGGGTCCGAAAATGGCTGGCTTCCCAACCTGATAGTGATGTTCCACCATCGAAACTAAAGCATACAGATAAATATTCCATCAGGGATGAGCAAATTGCAACTAGAGGTAAATACCCCAGACAGACCAAAAATTCAATTCATATAAGATCGAAACAAAAAAACCTATATTATATTAGGATTCCAAGGTATGTACATAAATAGTTGAATTCCTAGCACATTTTTCTGACTTGCATAAAAACAAACTTCAATTTAAAACAAATTTAATTGAATTGGTGACCTGCGTAGGCTTACGTATGAGTGATAAATACTAAATAAATACTAAACATGTTTGTTCTGGCTTGCATAAATACAAACTTTCATTTATTAAACAAACATAAATCAAAACAGTAAATCCTATATCTTTGTATGTTGTTCCAAGACTTAAATAGTTCATGACTTGCGTAAAAACAAAGTTCCAGTTAAAACAAATTAAAATGTGATAGTGATAACCCTATTTTTAAATAAAATATTTGTGAGAAGACAACGGAATGTATGAGTGATAAATACTAAATAAATACTACATATTAGCAAATTGAAGCAAATTAAAATGTGATGGTGAGCTATTTTAAAGTAAAATATTTGAGCGGAAACAACGGTACGTATGAGTGATAAATACTGAACACGTTTGTTTTGACTTGAATAAATACAGTCTTTCATTTAAAACAAATTAATAGTTGTTAGTGAGGTGCGTAGGACCACTCAACCTATTTAAAAATAAATATTTGAACGGAGACAACGGTACGTATGAGTGATAAATACTATACATGTTTGTTAGGTACACGAAATAAAATAAAATGGGACGACATCACTGCGCACTATTTGAGCGTATTTATCTACCATAAATACTAAAAATTTTTGTTTTGACTAGCATAAATACAAGCTTCAATTTTCAACAAATTAAAATGTGTTTGAGAGGCCCAATCAACCTATTTTAAAATAAAATATCTATTTGTATAAGTTCACGGACGGTACGATATATTAAACAAACTAAAATCGAAACACTAAATCCTATATACTTGTAGGTTGTTCCAAGGCTTGTACCTAAATAGTTAAATATCTAATCATATTTTTCTGACTTGCATAAAACAAACTTCCAGTTAACGCAATTTAAAATGTGATGGAGTGCTGCGTAGGCCCACTAAACCTATTTAAAAATAAAATATTTGAGCGAAGACAACGGTACGTATGAGTGATAAATACTGAACACGTTTGTTCTGATTTGAATAAATACATATTTTCATTTAAAACAAATTAATAGATGTTAGTGAGCTGCGTAGGCCCACTCAACCTATTTAAAAATAAATATTTGAACGGAGACAACGGTACGTATGAGTGATAAATACTATACATGGATTGTTAGGTACACGAAATAAAATAAAATGGGACGACATCACTGCGCACTATTTGAGCGTATTTATCTACCATAAATACTAAAAATTTTTGTTTTGACTAGCATAAATACAAGCTTCAATTTTCAACAAATTAAAATGTGTTTGAGAGGCCCAATCAACCTATTTTAAAATAAAATATCTATTTGTATAAGTTCACGGACGGTACGATATATTAAACAAACTAAAATCGAAACACTAAATCCTATATACTTGTAGGTTGTTCCAAGGCTTGTACCTAAATAGTTAAATATCTAATCATATTTTTCTGACTTGCATAAAACAAACTTCCAGTTAACGCAATTTAAAATGTGATGGAGTGCTGCGTAGGCCCACTAAACCTATTTAAAAATAAAATATTTGAGCGAAGACAACGGTACGTATGAGTGATAAATACTGAACACGTTTGTTCTGATTTGAATAAATACATATTTTCATTTAAAACAAATTAATAGATGTTAGTGAGCTGCGTAGGCCCACTCAACCTATTTAAAAATAAATATTTGAACGGAGACAACGGTACGTATGAGTGATAAATACTATACA
>VNJO01007337.1:0-21066 GCA_008042535.1 Drosophila tani
ATCTATATAAGCAAGGTAAATATAGCGAAACCTACCTGGCGACGGTAGCGATCCTTCTTACTTTCCGGCAAACAGTTCCAGGCGTGGGCTGCCTTTGAGATCAGCTCGCGTGGCTGTAGTCCGCAGTTTTTCTTGCGAAATGAACGCAAGAAGTTCAAATAGCCGTTGTTGGTCAACGGGCCAGGCTTGGTGCACTTCCCCTTGGAGCAAGCCGTCTTCGATTTGGGCTTCGAGCATGTTGACCCTTTGGGCTTTGCCCTTGCTCGTCCCTTGTCACAATGCGAACAATCTACGTACCTAGTCTGTGTATTTTTAGAAAAAATTTATAAAAATTAAAGCTTTTATAATCTTGTGATTAGCCAAGGAAGCCTATTTATAAGCAAAAGAGCCATAAAGCCATAAAGAGGACAAATG
This sequence comes from Drosophila tani, assembly GCA_008042535.1. NCBI lineage: Eukaryota > Metazoa > Arthropoda > Insecta > Diptera > Drosophilidae > Drosophila > Drosophila tani. The sequence continues at coordinate 415 of VNJO01007337.1, forward strand.
TTTTTTTTGTTCATATCTAAATTAACTATTTATGCATTTACAGCTGCTTTGAAATACCTTAAAATATTTAAATGCAGTCGGATAGGTTAAGGTTCCCCCTCTTCCTTTCAAAGCCAAAGCATTTAGATATTTGTATATAAAACGTTTGTTTTCATTGACCGTTGCTAGTGATTTCACTTACCATGGTTAGCAAAATTGTTGAACTTAAAATTTTTTTTAGTAAGAAAAAATATTACAAAATATATTCAAATATTCACTGCTGAATTTCGTTTTGTTAACCGTTTCCGAGAGAAACTAAATTATAACTGATGCTATAAGGAAATGGCTGTCAGGTCAAAGCATACTTTCAAACAACAAAAAGACCAAAGCCTACTTTGAAATGAAAAATAAAGTTGGATTTAATATTTAGGGCTAGTTGCAAAAACTGACAAAGATATCACCTTTTTGCATATACAAAGGTATGTATTTTAAACCAATAAAAATGGATAAAATTACAATGTTCTATAAATGTTGTACAAATTAAAACAAAAATATAAATAAAAGTAAAATTAAGCGAGAGCTCAAGCCTGATCTTCAACCAGCGGTTTTGAACGCGACTAACAATCTGACGTGCGTGCGAGCAAGATAGATAGAAGGTTAGCAACTTTACTGTTCAATAACTAACTAGGAAAACGACGTGTACATATATTTCACTTAGTTATAATACCATTAAACCCCATAGGTACAAGGTAAGAAATGAAAGAAACAACGGAGTTAACCCGGAAGTTCTTGATAGATCTTGACAAAGAGCTCCAGCTTATTGATGTGGGTAAGAATAATGAAATTCAGAAGCTGCTATAAAATATTCTTGTTAATTTGTTTTTAATAGTTACCTAGAATTATCTAAAAGGCGTAAGAAACTGGGTTTTGTCATAATACACTCACTTTTTGACTATGATTATGATAGATATTTATTTAATTAGTTTATCCTTGACAAGCGTTTCGATATCCATGATATTTTTAACAATGATATTGTATAGTTTTCCCCGTGAAGCTGGCAATCCAAATTTGCTTCATCAAATCGTTTTCATTAGCTTTTGTGGTGTATTCTTCCCGTTGGGATTCCAGGCGCTGAAGAATTCTTTGGTAGACCTCCAAGGCTGTTTGGGTCTGACCACAGCGACTCTGGCCACAGGACGTGTCTTCTGAGAACTGGGGCTCCCCAGCGTAGGAGTCTTCGAACGAAGCGGGACCCTCACTTTGCGGTATCATCTAAATAAGGTTACATATATAGATGGCTTAATTATATTTCTGGTAAGCCCTGAGATCGAGAAGGACTCACCTTTGCTGTGCTGGCGCTGATTTCTTCCGCTGACTAGAATGTGTGTGTCCTGATCGCTGGGTAGCCGACGACTGAGTGAAGTTCTCGCAAGGGGCTTGTGCCACCACCACCCTTAGGAGCCGCCATATGGCTGGCAGGCCCTGCGCATATTGCGGAATTCCTCCGCCTCCGCCTGCGCCGCTTCGTTGCAGCTGCAGGATACAGCAGGACACACTGCGCTTTGTTGTCCCTCTCGCGCGTGTTGTGTGTGTGTGTGTGTGTGTTTCCCCCGACCCACACCCTAAAAGTGCGCCATGGAATCCTGGTCTGCCCGCCTGCATATAGGGGTGGATTTCATTGAATGGTTTCAGCTGGGCCTATAGCAGCTCTAGTTTTATTTCACTTTCAGTTTTACATCCGACAAAATTACATACATAATCTGTTCATTTCTGTTCATATATATCTGGATATATGGTAGGTGTATCCTTCTTCACATTGATTCGTTAAGCCACTTGTTATCGCATTTGGTTCCGCTAAGTTAAAATCAATTATGTACTAATCTCTCGATTCATTAAGCGCACGACTAAAGCAATCACACTAGGCTAACTAGTATAGCGTATCTAAATTCAAGTATCTGTTCGCTCTCACAAACAATAATACCTCAACGGAGTCTATAAAGAACATGGATATCGAGTTTGGAAGTAGAGGAAGCAGAGTTGGAAGTTGAATTTAAATAATCTCTATAGCTCTAGGAAGTTTGCTTCCCCGCAAGATCGGGTTCCCTAAATATTACATTAACAAAGCAACACCTAACTTAATACCAAGCCAAGCCATCTCCTCTCCTCGGTCCTCATCTCAAGCTCATCTGTTGCGGTGCGCATCTCCAAACGTAATGCCGGTGGTGCGGTTTTTTTTATCGGCGGCTCTCTTGAACTTGGCCCGCTTCAGAAGAGGCAGGACACCGACAGTTGGAGCGGAGCCAAGAGCAGGGCCAGCAGCCAGAGGCCAATGTCCCGGCGGATGGGCGACGAGCCGGTGCTGGAGGTGGAGGATGTCACAGCCGTTCCCGAGGCTGTGGCTGGAGCCGGGGTGCTTGGCTCCGTACCAAAACGGATGGTAACCTTGTGTCGTATATCCGACGAGGCATTTGCGCTGCACGAGAATCGCTGATCCGTGGCATTGGAGCCCGTCAGGGGCACGGTCAGGGTGAACTGGTTGTCCAGGCCGTAGATATTGTTCACTATGGTCTTTCCGGTTGTGACGACAACGCCGTCCTTGTACCAGAGGATGACATGGTGGGCGGCTTTCAAAGGAGATTGAAAAAAGTGTAAAAAACGTGTTTTTTCGGTAATCTATTCCTGGGACTCACCATCGTAGTTCTTTACAGGACACTCCAGCTTGACGCTGGTCGCATTGGTGGCCACATAGATAGTGACCTCCTTCTGTTCAAAGTAAGGATCTGGAATCTTAGGACCTGCCGTGGACTTGGCCAGATTTCCCGGTGCTCGCTGCGAGTCCTCCTCATCGTAATCGCCATAGTCCGAGCTGGCCTCACCGGCTGCTTGGGCAGTGACTCCTCCTCCGCCGCCAGCACCGCCTCCAGCGGCTGATGAAGATTTGGCTGGGAGTGCCTCCGGCAAGGTCAGCACACCTGGAATAAATTGTAATTAGCACACACACACACACACAGTTGTGTATTATGCATTGAAAAGCACTCCAGAAGGTGCCATCGCCATCCCAGATTTCCGTGTCTGGCGATAGTTTCGCAGCCTAAGCCCCAAAGGCCCCCGAAGGCAGCATAAAACCATTAACGGAATAAGGAATACGGAATACCCGAAGCCAAGCCCCTATTCCATTTTCCCAGGGAGCGTGTCAACGCCCATTCTGGAGTGATATGATGGGTACAACTCCGGTTGGAGGTCAGGTCACGTCACGGAACGGCATTCTTTTCGGGAATACTCAGCATATGCAGGCACACACTCACTCGCCGATATTTAAGGGGATATATGTAAGTATATGTATCTGGATTTGGTTTTGGTTTTGCCTGTGGATTTGGCCCAAGGATGTACATTCGGTTGCGTCATTTGCACGTTTAGCGCATTGCTTAATGGCTGCGAAAATTGCCAATTTGCCATATATAATTCGTATGTTTATGGGACCCGTACTCCTTGGTGAGGCGTGGGTGTGTAAGTCTGTTTGTGCTTGGGCCAAAGTTATTAGTTTTGTTTACACTCTCGTTAGGAAAAATAAAGAGACATTGGCAGACATGTCGGGACACCTTTCTTAGCCTTGGCGTAGTTACTCCCAGTCCTGTTGGGTGTTTGCCCGGAAAGCGAAATTCGGGTCAGCGGAAAATGAGGGGTGAATTAATCTTCTTGACTCGTAAAAGTCTCTGGATCAAGTTCATTTTATTAACTATGGCTCAGTGGGTGTTCAGATGTGGGGAGTCCAAAAGTATGCCTTAAAATTATGGGTATTTATCGCCATTAAAGATTAAATTTATGAAAAAGATATGTTTGGTCCTTTGAATAATTAATAAAAACGAAATGATGACCTGTTAATGCTATTAAAATAAAAATAAATAATATAAGGCACCATTAAAAATATTTGCATTATTTTTGGGTCGGTTTTGGCTATATTTATTTATTTTTATCGCTTTCAAATGGGCCTAAAAGTATGCAATAAAATGTTTCTGGAAAACCAGTTAGTGCAAAATATTATTTTTCCCTATTACACATTTTATAGCATAATTTTAGACACTCTTTTTAAGTAGTTTCAAACCCTTAGTAATTTCTGCAGTCCCCGTGTATTTAAAATATTAATGTTTTCGTAAATAATTTTAATATATATTAATATTGTGAAGGGTTCTAGCTTAAAAATATATAAATTAGTATCTAAAAAGCCCTACGATGCTTGTAAAAAATTGTATACACTTCGAAAAGAGTCATTAATAAATAAAACTTTGAATCAATGAAAGAAATAAGCATTTGATACACTTTATCCCTTGCTATTGTTCAACTTTTGAGGGTCAAGTGCTCTATCTGTTTGTAGAAAGTTAAAGCCTAGCCATTTAAGGCAAACTTGTCAACTCACAAGCCCAACCCCTTCATCATCATCATGAAATCCCACGCTTCTATTGTCCTCCCTGTACAATATTATAATTAATATCGATAAGCCGCAGAAATAACCCTGGAACGCACGCATGATGCGGCAATTACCTCGCCATATTCTCCTCGATCCGGACAGCTCATCATCTACCACAGCTCCCCAGGCCCGCTCCCAGTTGCTTAATTATTCAAGAGCCACTTTAATCATGTTGATATTTTTAACAATGTGCTCATCCCTCCCCGAACACCCCCATCCATCCTTTTTTCATTTACTGTTCCTCTAATTTCTCTATTTGTAAGCACTGAACAATGCGAGTGTACAGAGAAAAGCTGATAAAGAAAGTTAAGAAAAATTAAACAATAATATTTACATTGTAATTAGCAGCACAAGTAATATTTGGAAGTCATAATTTACTGATTATAAGTGATCTAAATGGATAGATGTTTTTATATAAATAATTGATATCAATAAATAATGGCGAAACTATGGTTAATTTTTTGCTAATCTGACCTAGTCCCATTACTTAGCTTACAAAATACAAAAATTTCTTACTCAATAATTTAGTTTTTGTTATGTAAGTGTCAGTATATTCTCTCAGTGCCTACTCATGCGTTAGGGAAGACAAGCCCTGCTTACAAGTGGTTACCAAATTGTCGTCAATTCCATGAATGACACACGTTCTTCCCGACACCACTTCCCTCCCATCTTCCAGCCCACGCGCTCTGCCCATTTCCATCTCCCCTTACCTCCCCCTCTCCTGGGCAGCGTTTAAGGAAAACTTCGCCATAAAAGTGGCGACCCTTTGAAGCACTTCTTCTTTGATAGTTTTGGGTGGCAGACAAGTGCTTTATGGAGTTCGGAGCCGGTTCCAATGGCGGGAATGGCGAAAATGCAACCTCTGGTGAATACCTAACCATATAGTGAAATGAGTGATGAGGCAATGCCGGTATTAAATTATGTTTGCCAATACTGGGAGCCACTAAATGTGTCTAATATTTCGATATTCGAGTTGATTTGTTAAGAATATTAATAGATAATTATATTGATACTGATACTGCAACTATTTCGGTCCCGTGAAAATGATCAGAGACGATAATATTTAATGCAATTACCACTTGATTGATACTAGAATTATTTTATTTTTTCAATATGTAGTGACTAGAAATCCTTGCATTAAATGTTACTTTATTCCCCTGAATTCAAAGCCTGCTTTATAGTGGAATATTTGAAATATGAATTAAATCCCCGTCAAAAGTATATGACTAACTTTTGTAATATCTCTTCGTTATGCAAATTTCTTTGGGAATTTCAAGCTTTTTTACGATATCTATGAATCAGTTAATTTCTTTTAGGCTTCATCAACGATGACCATTCAACATTATTATTAATTCATTCACAATTGTCACAATGAATCAACCCTGATCATTTATTTATTGACGCTACTTTTTGCAGATGTGCGAGAGTTCTGGATTAATAAAGTGATGAGGCAATCCGAGTATCATATGATACTTTAATGATACTTTAACATAAGCTGGCATTATTGGGTCAGCGGAAGAGCGGAAAAGCCGAGGAGCTGGGGGTAGGTGCTGTGTAATCCATCGATTGCTTGAGCGCCTGCAAGCCGTTCGTACACGAACACAAGTGTGCACTAGACGTTTTCGCCCAGGATTATAATCTCTGGATTATGCAAATTAGCAGGCATGAGTGGGTAATGGGAGGCAGCAAACAAACAAGATATTTATAAGTATTTCTTTGTGCCCCACGAAACTGAAGAGTTGCTGCGTCTTGAGCCCTTCCAAGAGTGCTCTTTTTTATAGAGCCCGCATATGTTTCCGAACCAAAAAAAAAATAAATCCACGGCACATAAAGATTACGAATTGAATGTAAATTAATTTGTTTTTTTTTTATTACGAGACTCGCTTTGCCGCAAGAGATGTGAGAGATGGAGAGCTGCAGTCGATTTTTACCTGGAAACTGGACAGATCCGCCGGCGATAAGGAGCAGCAGCCAGAGATGCCTCATTTTTGTCGCTTATTTATGATTGAGAAGTATGCAAATCCCCGCCTTGGAATCCTTTTCGCTTTCCTGTTTTCGCGGTCGCTTCTTGCCAACTTCGAGGATAAACGGCTGCCGAGACACTGAACTTTGTTTTTGTCGCTAAGGTTTTTCGTGAGTTGTTTTTTATTTGTATTTTTTTTGCGGGCTTTGCGTGGGCTGTGTCGTTTTCGATTCTGTTGTTCGTCGAGGACTGTCAGTGGGAAATAAGAACGGCGATTGCCAACGCCGACGGAGGGATATCCAGGCACAGTGGAACGGGATAACGGCGAACCGGCATCTGTCAAGTGCAAAAATATAGAGAGGGAAAATGAGTAAGGGTTAAGAAAGTAGCTGTACATGTTTATAACCTAATTACTATAATGGATTACGCTTTTATCAACCTATAAAATTGTATTTTTAAGTTTAAAGTTATTAATTCGAACCTATATTTTTTATTTCTAGATTTTCTATTCAGTTTTAATGAGTTCCAATTCGCAAAACATTGCAAAATTTTCGTCATTTGAGCACCGTTTGAGAGAGAAATATTTTCATATTTTGTTTAAAATTGGGTACGATCAGGTCATACCTATAAAAGTATGTGTTATTTTCTCTCTAAAGGTAAAATTGTGGGTGATTGTGGTAATATCTTCTGCAGAAGGTGTTCGGTAAGAAATATAAATCTCTGCTCTACAAATGCCAAGCTAAAAATATATAGAAATCATAACCTCTCATCAAATTCGTAAAATCCTCTTTCAGATTTGAAATCTCGCAATTTCGCTGTCCCAGCAGTTCCACTGTATGTGTTTGCGCATGGGAATCGCTATGGGAATGGAAAGATGGGGGAAGAAGCAGAGAGCCAGCATAATAACCGAATAACCGAAGGCGGCGAAGGAGAGCAGATGACTCATAGAGCACAGTCGCAGGAGTGCCCAATTGGAAATCCAGAAATGTGTCGGAATCGTACCGCGAAGGAAACTTAATTTCCCATTTAGCATGCAAAACACGAAGTGCAAGGAGTGAGCAAGAACGAGAGCGGCAGCGAGAGAGAGAGAGACGAGCAGGACAGCGCCTAGGTCAATTCCACTTTCCAGCGTAGCATTCCCTTGCAGTTGGTGCAATCTGCAGCCATTCATCCCCATCCCCACTCCCACTCCCCGTCCCCCCACAGGGCTTGGCCGCGTTGCCAACTGCTGTGTGGCTGCCAGCGCTCTCTTCGGCGAGTGGAAGCTCGCTCTTAAACCGTCGATGCAGGGAGTCTGCGCGCCTCTTGGAACATTTCAATTTTCCCGGGATTCTACTCAGATGTTTAGAAATTTTCATGCTGTCAGCGCATCTTTTCTATGCTCCATTCTGCTGGCTTTTAACTTTGTTGTCGCCCTTGTTGTTTGATTAATTTGTTTTCAAAAGAATGGAATTCTTGGAAATTCAACGAATGCACCGCGGTCGCCATCAGAAATCTCTCTGTGTGCATTCCCGTGTGCCAGCCAGCGTTTGTGTGTGTGTAAGCAAGTGCCAGTGTGCGAGTATGGGTGTGGGTAAATATAAATATTTGATTAATATCCACGCCTATTCAATCCCATTGCTCTGTGGAAATAGAGGCCCCTTGGAATTGTTCTAAATTTGCGGATGTTTACAAGCTTGGCACCCAACAGAAGACAACACAAACATCTCACCACAGACACTGGAAGAAAAGCTTCATTAAAAGGGGGGTTGAAAGGTAGAAGGTTGGGATTTAATCCTTTTGAAGAGTCAGTAGATCTAAATCAAGCATTCATGCTAAAAAAAGTAGTTCTGAGTTTGATATCAATTGAAGTGGTGCCTAAAAGTATTTTATAAAATATTATAACCCGTAAAAAGGTACTTTTCAATAAACTTGGTACCTAAAATAATTCATTGCATAATTTTAGGCTCCTTTTCAAATGTATTGAAAGTGGTGCCTAAAAGTATTTTATAAAATATTATAACCCGTAAAAAGGTACTTTTCAATAAACTTGGTACCTAAAATAATTCATTGCATAATTTTAGGCTCCTTTTCAAATGTATTGAAACTATCAAAGATAACTCCTAAATATAAATCTTTCGCTTTTTTAATTTTATTCTCTATCAATTTTTAAATATTCTGGCCAATACATTTTAAAGCCTTTATAGGAACGTTAGTATCTATTTAACATAACTTAGTTATTGAAAAGCACCACAGAAATCGTATACAATTTTAAATAAATCCAAAAGAACTCTACAAAATGGTAGATGTTTAGTTTTATATTTTTTATAAGTCATATTAATAAATTTCATATCGTAACACCTTATTTTCCTTTCATTCTCCCATCAGAATTATTATAATTACCAGTTACTTAACCCACCTTGATTCAAGTAATCCTTTAAAGTATTTTCCCTCAGTGCAACGCACACAACCTCCCCAAAGGCATCTATCTGTGCAATGCATAATGCAAGGCACTTTGTTTTATGCTCGTAGATTAATTTTAATTGTTTGTTTGTTTGTACAGTGCAAATGTTGCATGTAGATACATTTAATGCGGACGCTGTCGCACTCATAAATTGTATCTGCATCTGTTGCGCCAAGTATCTGTATCTCGCAGCGCCTATCTGCGGCGATGTAGGCGTCATCAGACACTGACAAATAAACAAACGTCGCCGGAGGAACTCCACATCACTCCCCTCATCAACCCCCCTCTGGTTGCCGCAAGGAAATCACGGCTCCGACTTCGGCTTTGGCTTCCCATGCCGACTCCATTGCAGGCCTGAGAAAAAGCCGCAATTGCATCAAGCAAATTGTCTCCGGGGGATGCAAATAAATTTCCGCGAATCTTGTGCTGCAACCGAAGTGATGTTCTGCAGGGAAATTGAAATAAAAAAGGGGTAAAAAGTGGAGTGGATCCATGGAGACATGTGCTGTTCAGCAATGGCAGGAATTTAGCGCAAGCATGTGGAATAATTGAATTGCATTTCGTTACTTAATTGCTAATTAATTGGGGCTTTCGCAAACCAGTTTGGTCAATTTTATTATTTAGCATACTGAAAGTGTTGAGAAAAAACTGGTATTAATTGCTAAGAAGCTTTTATAAATAATTACCTATAAACTATATGAAAAATCTGAAAAGCAAAGTCATTTTTAAACATTTTTATTACACATTCTATCCAATAAGAATGAATTGTTACTTGCATTATAAGTAAATTATTAATAAGAGAGCTGTAACAGTATAAAGGAAAATATTATTAATCTGTAGGTATATATTTTTAATCATATTATATAAAAGGAACAGATAATTCTGATTATCTTGGTATAATTCGCTGTATAAATTATGTTTAGGGTAGAAAATACATGATCTGTGCTTTTTATATTATTTTTGAAGTTAATAAAAAAATGCATATTAAAAATAGTAAGCACTTTACAAAGTCAGATGATTTTTAAACTAAAAAAAGTCAAATTAGGTTATTTTTACCACATTAACTTCCAACTTTTGCTAATATTAAGTAAGCAATCATAAGAATTCCTCTTTCCTTACCTTTTGGCATAGTTTTTTTAAACACAATCCACACTTTCAGCGGTCCACATCCGTTAATTCATATTTATGGCCAGGAAATGCTTTCTTTCTATAAATACAACCCCTTTGCAAGAAGAATGTTTTTAAATAAAATTATTTCGCGCCACATAATCCACGCTCTCTTAACGCCCGCTCTTTAAGCGTGCTCATTCTCTCTTCCGCTCAGTTCCTCTCTCTTCAGCGAGCTGGCTGGGCAAGCATTATACCAATTTAACGTTAAAATCCAACGTTCACTTCTCTTTTCGACGTTGCCCCGAACAGACGGTTAGATTTCGAAACGGAATTCAAAAAACAGAAAAAAATATCACCAAAGTATCCCCCTGTGATCTTGTGTGTGCGCGCGCTGAAGAATAATCCGGGAAATAAAGTCCGAGATCCAGAAGAATAGTTTCCAATCAATAACAATAGCGATTCCCCCTGGAGAAAGGTGCTGACAGTGCTGGCCGGAAATTGGAACGCTCCAACGTCAACATAATTACGCGGCAATAATTTTTCGAAAAAGCGAAAAGGTCACCAGAAATCAATCGTCGCGGTGTGACACAGATTTCGAAACATCGAACAATCGAACAAAAGCCCAAAACGCTGCGTATTGGATACATAATTAAGCCCAGACCGGCGACGAGTGCACTCCCATAAATAAATAAAAAACATACATTTATAAAAAAGAAATAAGAATAATGATGTCCAGACGATCGCTGCTAATTGCCGGACTCCTACTGATCGTGGGCAGCTCCGCGGGTAAGTGCCTTCTGGGGTTAAGCCTGATGCAACCGTAGAAATAATCTAATCGAAAATGGGAGGGCGACCGACCCCAAAAAATATAGAAAAATTAAGTCCCGCCGCCACTAATCGCAATGGATCAGATTCGGATTGGGATTTGAAGTGCAGGAATTTACAATAAATCGATGTGATTGTTGGGCGTCAGTCAGAGTCAGTCCGCTGGGATGAGATAGTGCCCCCGGGCTGGAATGTTTCAGACCAATTTTGACCTACATTCGAACCCAGCATGATTATGCACCGGAAGAAAATATAATTAGTCAAGGAATGATTAGGTTTCCCTAATAATCATTTTGCATTGTTTTTATTTTAAATTATAAAACAAGCAAATATAAGCCAAAAGCCAAAATATAATGTTTCACAAGCTCTAAGCACACATAATTTATTTTGTTTTAATATTCCCCCATTCACTTTCTTACACAAGCCAAATTCCAATTATTAACATAATTTGTCTCTCAAAATATTTTCTTTCACAAGCTTTTTGCACAATCTTTCATACATCTAATATCCAATTATAGTTTGAAATATGTTTGAGTTCAAAAATATTATTTTTCATATTCTCAAACACAAAAAGAACAAGAACTAAATGACTAATTTTTCTTATTTTATTTATCTATGCAAATTAGAGATGGAATTTCGGGGATTTTTATGATCTAAATGAATCATTTGAACGATGATGACCGATTAGGATTCCCATTAGCCTCTTTTCGCAGTGATTCATCGCTGATCTTTCATCTGCTGACATTTTGCAAAATGTGCGAGAGATTTCCGCCTTATTCAAATGGTTTTTGCTTTTTTAATGTTTTTATTACTTGATAGTTTTTGCACATTTTTTGCCATTTTACAGCGAGTGGCATGGCGAACAGTAAACTTAATAATTTATTGTCTAAAGGCCGTCACATTAATTCAGTTATTTATCACGATCGATGAGTGGCATACGAGTTTTCCTCGCTCATTCATGCGCTTGGTAGGAAGTCTCTCGAGATAGAGAGGGGAGCGGCGATCGCTATGTGTTTGCCATTTGTGATTCCGACTCGGTTACGGCTGTTAATTATTCCAGACTTCTCCCATTGTCCGCCAGCCAGGAAATGAGCAAAAACAAACCCGTGATCAATAGGAAAAAGCCCGGAGCAGCAGGAGGGTTAGGTATCGGATTCGGCTTCGGATTCCCCGATCGGGGTCCTGTATTAATTAGCCCCTCAACTCACCGCAGCAGCTAGCAGCTAGGTAGTAGAGCGATTCCCCTAAAGAAGCGTGTCGAAGAAGCGTGAGAACACTATTGGTCTTGGTGTGATCACCTGGAAACCCTTTCCACGTTGTTTGCCTACCCCAATCCATAAACAATGCGATTATCATCAGATTGATTGGATTGCGAAATGCTCGGTGGGCTTGTACATAAAAAAGGCAGAGAGTTTCCTCTCTGATCCGCTGACATGTTTCGCCAGGAATTTATGTTTGCTCAGTCCACATATTTACCATATTTACTTAATATTCCAAAGATGTCCGACTGCGCTTGACATGGGTAAACAACAAGTCTAACTGGTGATCGTCACTGAGAGAAAAGTCTTAGCAGACAATTATGACAAGATTGCAAATTCTTTAAACGTCAATTAACATTTTAGATTTTGCAATCTTAAAGACTTGATTTCTTGATAGAAACGAGTAGCTGAGCCATGTCTCGTTAACATCAAGGTAATATGTGAATGACACTGACAGCTTCTCTATGGAAACCTCTGGGGATTTCAGTTACCCAAACGATGTCGAGTTGTATTAAGCTAGGTACAAAATGTCTTGAATTCTTGTGTAATATTTGTTTTATTAATTCAATGACATATTTTTTTTAATATCTAGCATAATCTTTATAAAAATAAAACTTCTTTTACTTATTTAAGCAAACAAATAAGTTTAATTATAAGATACCCAAATCTATAAATTAACTTTTACAAATTTTCTACAGAAAAATGTAATGTAAAATCTCCAGTTAACTAAGAGTCAAACTTGCTTTTGCCATTGCATTTTTCTATAAGCATATGTATGTGTATAGCCTCTTCCAAGCTTTGTAATAAGCATTGCTTGCTTCTTCTGAAGACATCCTGACACTTTGTGGCATGTACACATGCCAAAGGCATCGGATAACGACAGATATTGGAGTACAACCTAAAAATCATGCTTGGACATTTGAATTCCTTGTGAAAAACTCCCACAAAAGCCGTGGAACAGCGAATATAATTACACTTTACAATTATGTTTTCAAAAACTTGCTTGCCCAGCAGATTTTCTAAGTGTTGCGCTCTCGATTTCGAGAAAAAAAATGCTGTTGTTTTTTTGGGACATTTTTCTTTTGTGCAGGAGGAGTGCCAGTGCCTTGTTTTCCCTCGCTTTTTTCCGCATTGAGGATTGAATTTCATGGAATTTTGTATGGCCTGCTTGGTGCGAATTGAAGTGCCCGGGAAAAGAACCAGAACCAGAGCCAGAAAAAGAAGGCATCAAATGACCGCGAATACGGCGAGAAGCGAGAAGCGTAAAAAAAGATTTCGGTTTTGCTCGAAATGCGAGGGAGAAGGTGGCATAGCATAAAACAAGTTTATGCGAGGAATTTCATGTATTTTGAAGGATTCTTGAATATGTGAAATAAGAATGAGATCTTTTTATAATGGGAAAAATCTGATCAAAGAAATTATATTTTTATGATCATGCTTCAAGTAGCATTAAGTCACAATTTTTAATGGAGTTCCATTAAATTCTACAAAGTTTATTGTACATTTTTATGTAATGTCCAACTCCTGAGCACCTTATTTATGAAATAATTCCATGAATTAAACATCGCATAAACTCATCAATAGTCAACAGAGGTGGGAGTGGCGTGGTGCGAGGGCCCTGCCCTTGTCTGTGCAGAAATTCCTGCTCGACGGAGGCCCGGGTATTTATTTTGGACCCGGCTGACTCATCCGATCTGTGCTGTCTGTTCGCCATGCCCTGGCCTGGTATTCGTGGTACTCGCTCGATTCGCTTGCATCCACTGCACACAGATGGGGGCTTTGTGGAGTGGGTGGGCCAGCGGGGGGACACCGGGTGGGTCGGGAACTCACTCCGTGCCGGCAAGAGCGAGTTAAGCCAACTCGTAACCAATTCTCGACAATTAAAGAATCAATTTACTTAGCGTCGCTGGCGAATTGCCTGCCGCTGAATGAGTTGTTGTCCGCGACGCGCGACGCGGAGTGCGGGCCTTTCAAGCGGGTGCGGTTGGTGCAGCACCATTCAAGTGGGGCACGATCATGTACATGTATATGTACTTGTATATAATGCCAGTACATGGTTCTGAGCATGCACATAAAGCGCTGATCATCGGCACGATAATGGAGAAGCCAACTGGTGATTCAGTGGCAGCCAGAAGTCAAAGTTAAAAAGCCGCAGATGCTCTCGCCGGCTCTCCCCGGCTTGGCATATAAGTATTTCCAGAATTTACGAGCCATCAAGCGGAGAAGAACAAGAAGTGCTGATCAAGCACTTGAAGGAAACCGATCAGGCTGTGCTAGCTATTTTGCAGCTTGGGAATGCCGCGATTTCTGATTAATCTCTGGAATTTTTATCTGTGGAGATTATTTATAAAGTAGGGGATCTTGGGGCTAAGATAACTAAAAGAATCTTTGTATTCTAAGCATTTCCCTTGTATTTTTGTATGTTTTATAGATTACAGCATAAAGAAACAAATACTAAATACTCTTTTCTACTTGAATTTTTCTACCTTTCTCTTTAAAATATTTTCTTTGTATTCTAAGCATTTTTCATGTATTTTACAATGTTTTTTAGATAACAAAATTAAAGTTTAAATACTAAACTATTCATTCAACTTTATTTTTCTTCACAAACTATTTTAGAATTATTTTCTTTGTATTCTAAACATTTTCTTTGCATTCTTCTATGATTCTTAGGTTAAATAATACAATTCTCTCCAACTTTATTCTTCTTCAACAACTTGAATTAACTTTTATTTAATCTAAATACACTTTTCAAGATTTAAATATATTTCTTAAAAAAACTTTTTAAGGCTTGTTTAAAAAGTACCTTAAACTCTGTAAAATAAGTTGTTTTTTTAGGTTATTTTTTACGCAGCCTGACTAATTGATTTACAGCTTGCAACATAATTTTTTAAAAGTTTGCCAAAGTAACTAACAACCTCTTTATGTTCTCCTATGTTTATTTCCACGCAACCTTAACAAATTAATTTAATGGTTGCAATGTCAAAACACCGTTCAACATTGCAATTTTCAACAGTTCCATTTTGAGGTTTTTGGTATTTGAAAAATGCTTTACAACTAATAAATGTCCAAGCTGTCTCCACACTTATTAACATATATTTATTTTTGTGTCTCTCTTCTTTGCCGCCAAAAGTAGTTACCGAATTCTTAACGGCAATTTTTGGTGAGCAACAAAAAACCGTCCCTGCTGCGTGCTAAAATTCCAATTGAAACTTTGACTCCCGGCCCGAAACCCAAATCGAAACGAACCCAAATAGTGGCTGGAGGAGCTGGGATAGATGCGGATAGATGGCTAGGGAAGAACAAGAAAGGAGTGCCGCATATTAATTAGGAGCCACGGTGCCCTGCCCCCCAAGCGTATTAATATGCGCTGGGCGTAGTCGAAGTCGCGCCTCGACTATATAGCATATGGCCATCGGGCCATCCATCCAACTACTGGCACTGTGCCCGCACAATTTCGATTCCAATTCCAATTCCAATTCTGAACCCAAATCCATGGCACTTGCCGCAGACACGTGCAGAGCCGCCACTGGGGAAAATCTTCCGATCGAGGGCGCTGTGGAAAAATCGTTTAAGTGAAATCAATGTTCTCTGGTTTTGGGAAAGGCGCATAAAGAAAGTGCACATAAGCTCGTGAGTGCTTCTAGAATCTGTGGATGTTTGGATCATAGAAAATCGAAATTTATTGCGGCCACTTGATGGGGGATCAAGCGAATGGAAATGGAAATAAATCGATTAGGGTAATGGGAGGCCGAAATTATTGGAACATGCGTGCCTGCGTTGGCATTTGCATATTTTAGACATTTCTAAAATAATTCTAAAGTACTCAATTAGAGGTTAGCGGCAGCTGCCAAATGGGATTTTATAAACTGCAATCCCTTTGCCCTAGACCGGCACACGCTTGCGAATCATTTGCTATTTTCGGCATCTGTCATTGCTGCTGCACATCTGCTCCTTACTACTTCCTTCGGTGTATTCCGGTGCTCCTGGCCAATTTCAATTCCAAAGTGCCCCGATGCGTAGGTAGCCGCTTTATGAGGTTCTCTCGCCTCTCGGTCCGTGGTCCTCAGTGGCCGTAACCTGATCGCTTTCACAGAACCCGAATGCCATTATCATTATCCGCTTCGCCTCATGTCTCTATCTGCCACACGAACACGGATACTCACCCAGACACAGGCACAAAGCCATCACCTCCTCCTACTCCTCCTGCCGACGCACAAACAATTTTCGGCTCATATAACGCAGTCGGTCCCTTGGCCAGGCCAGGTCTTTTCTCCTCTGCAGCTCGGTGACTGGTCAGACACGTACTGCACTCTAGAAAAATACAGGCTTAATATTGAGATAGATTGGGAAGACTCTTAAATATTGCAAATTTTTTATAGACTAAAAACCTTGAAATTAAATACAGAATATTTGTAGCTGTGAGAAATCTAGAACTTTTCCTCTAAGTATAGATTTAATTCCTAAAAAATTCCAGTCAGTACGCACAAAAATAAATTATACACCCATACCTTGCTACATCACCACTCTTTACAAGGCTTTTCGCTATAACGACCCTCTTAAAAAAAAAGGTTTTAGATTAAAGGCCTTTTCTCGAACTTTTTTTCGATGTCGATAGTAGTTGTAGTATTTTCGATCTTTAATAGAGTTGATGTCGATATATTTAAATAAAAATATATTTACTATAAGGGTTTTCGCTTTGTGGCCAAGTTTCCTGGAACGTATCTAAGCCGTGAAGCGAGGTATGGGTGTATAACGAATTCAAATAGATTTTGTCGTACAGTTCTCTGGACTAGCAACAAAAAAATTAATAATAATATATTTAGAAAATTCCCTATAAATTAAGAAATTTGTGCATAGAAAACTATTATATAAGCTGCTTTAAAAATAAAGAATTTAAGGCAGACAAATTGAATTATTTGTAATGTTATATGTTAGTTAAAAATATACTTTTCTGAAACAACAATAATTCATATTTCAAGTTAATTAATAGGCTAACATTTTCTAAAATATAAATTCATACCACATTTCTCATAGTGTACAGCTTAGAGGAGGGGTGGGACATGGCCAGAGACCCGGCTGGACAAACCTGAAAACACTCGGAAAGGAGATCAGAGATCAGAGAGAGCTCGCTCCCTCCCTCCGTCCGTCCGCGGCTGGCTCTTAATTTCCTCCGGGCCTTATCACAGGTAGTAAAACCAACAACAAAAGTGCTGCACTTGAATGATTCCCGACCATGGGCTAGGGGAATGCTGAGGTAGGAGGAGGAGGCAGGAGGAGTGACTGGCAGTAATGCTGACTTAACTTTGGCCTGTGGCTGTGGGTTATTAGCCGAAAAATGCATTTCTACCTCTATCTTTTATTTCCAGAATCATGGTTATGATAAATTGTTGTCGGTCTAATTCTGAGTAGCAATTAAAATGGGCCAGGAACAAGGGTTAAGGAAACTTTTATCTGCGCGGAGATAGGGAGAACACGAAAGCGTACATAATCCGGGGTCAAGATCGTTTCGGGAGGATGTGAACCCCAGAATTAGAGGTCTGAAATTAATGGAATTATAAATGGAGGTCTTAAATGGTATAATCTCTTTCTTGGAATATATTTGTATATATTTTTAGCATTTTTCAGGCGTTATTTAATCTGGGTTTAAACTTAAACTTGAAAAACTATTTTTATATTTATATATCTATTGGGAGTATAACTTATGGACCCTTACGGGTTATTAGGAGTCATTCAGCTTCTTCTGGGAATAATTCATTGTGAATAATTCGATGTTTTAGGCCCCACAGGTCTTCAAGATTTTATTCAGCAAACACTTTTTAGTCTCTTAATCAGAAAAATATCAAAAAAATCCAAAGCGCTTTTCAAGTTGTTTATTTTTACTTGTACTTTATATTTCCTTCCACCGAAGAGTATATTTACCGAGTTCCTTATCGTTTATGTTTATCGGAAGCCAACAAATAAAACCATTCGATTCTCCTGGGGTACAAAAATCTGCAAATAAAATAAACTTTGATTGCGATTGTTGGGCGCTTATCTTCCCGGTTCAATGGCTGTTTCTCTTTTTTTACTTTTAAAGGGGGCGGAAAGCATGCAACATAAATTCAGTTGGCTTCAGTGTCTTTTGGTTCAATGTAAATACGAGAATAAATTTCTTTTATGGCTTAAGTTTACGACAAAGAGCGAATGCGTGAGTGAATGTGCATTTTTTGTGGACTTCAGGAAAATGCTCGAAAAAAAGAGGGAAAGATCATTTTTCTTTGGCAGGAGTATTGGAGAACCGAAAGCGGAATCGGAATTCGAGTTGGAGGCCCAGCGAGAATTGTTGTTTTGTCCGAATTTCCTATTTTTTAGCACGCAACACTGAGCAAACGATGAAAAACTGGCCATAACACTCATAGAAACACAAGCGGCCAAAGCAAATGTACAAAATGTAAATTTAAACTTTTCACAATCATCCGACCCAAACTGTCCCTTCTTTTTTCGAGGGTGTGTGCGGTGTTTTATTTTTTACATGGAAAGAAATAAGGAAAAGAATGGAAATTAAAGGGAATATCTTTGAATTTATTTTTGTGTAAAATTGTATGAAGTATTTGTTTTTAGTCTAGACTTATTTGGTGTATTTATTTATGATCAGTAAGGATTAATGATCAGTTAGGTTATTAATGATTAGTTTGGTTAGGAGTGCTACGACAATCTTCATGTGCTATATCGATTTTTATATCCTCGATTATAATCGATTATTATCCTAAGGATTTCCCCTTACCTTTATATAGTATTACCTTCATTATTAACCTTATCAGCATTTTCTCACTATGGTAAAACACTCAGTACCTTTTTTTAAGTCTTAGAATAATAAATCATAAATGAAATATAATGACATATTTTTCTATCTCAATTATTTTTTTTGAATATTTACTGCCTTAATTCGTTTTTTTGTTGCCCTTCTATGACCTTTTTTTATATTTATAACTTCTGCCGAAAGAGCTCTGATTTATTTCTTGCAGTGCATTCTGCTGTTGACGTGTGTGCGTGTTGCAGTTGGCACTATGAAAATGGACATTGTTGTGAAATGCTTTCAATTCGGTGTGTGTGTCCATCGGTGACACCACCAAAAACAAAAAGTGGCCCAATGCGTCTCCCTCCTCCTCGTTCTCTCCGTTCGCCTCTGGCCAACGCCGTTGTTAGTTGGTGTAGTTTTCCTTTCCGTCAGCACGTCACATGTGGGTGCGGCGATCGCCCAGGCAAAAGAGGGAGAGGAGAACCCGCGGAAGTGAGAGTGAGAGGGAGCCGGAGCAATAGCGAGGGGGAGTGTGGTGTTGGGTTAGGCGCTGTTGTTTTCCCCCTCTCCTTCTCTCTCTCTCCACTCGCTCATTTTAATTTTCGGTTTTCATGTGACCCCATTTCACCGAAATGTTTTTCACAAAATATGTTTGTACACATGCACAAGCCGAATATACATAAGTACACTCGGAAGAATATTGTCCTTAGTTACTATTTTAGTAAAAAAAACAAGGTTTTCTTAAAAGGTATGCATTTTTTGTTTGAAATTAATTTTAAATCAAAAACTAAACTTGGTTTTACAGAATAAATTTAACTAAAAATTTCATGAAATAATATATTTGCTCTCTCTCTCTTTAAGCCTCTCCAAAAGGCCTCTTATATAGAGTAGAACGTTTTATTTTTTTTATTTATTTATTAATTATTACAAAAGGATTAACTCTTATTCAAAAAACAATTTTTTAACGCCAAATTATTTCAACCTAACTTAAAGTATACGTGTAATTTCTCTCCGTGCATTTGTTGCCTTCTGGGGAGAACGAAGAGCGAAAGGAGAACTGTGAATGCGAATTGCCAGCCTTTAATTTAACCCATCATCAGTGCATCTGTCCCCTCTGCCCACGTTCCTCCTTCTCCGAAAGATCCCCTTGATGAATTCGAGCTGCGAAAATGATAAAGACAAAAACAAACACAAATACAGGCAGTTATGATGGCCTAATGCACATAGCCAAAAGCAACAAAAACAACGGGAGAAGCAGCAGCTCATGATGGTTTCGATTTCCATTTAATTTCCTTTAATTAACTCAACGACTAAATGTGGTGGCTGATGTGACCCCCTGCGGACAGCTATTATAAACAATCCAATGGTCCATGATTGCAGAAGAACTTTAACAGCTAGATTAGCTTTTTTATTCTAAATGGAAAGCATTAACAGCTGGATGAAGGGATTTCTAAAGCTAATAATGTTTGTTTAAAGAGATAAATACCACACTTAAATACTTTGAATAGCTTAAGGAAGATCAAATACATTTTTAACAGTATTAAATTCTAGTTAAACTACCTGAAAAGAATCTAAATCTATAAGACAGAATTATCTCTAAAATTAAATATATAGATCATAGTATTTGTAAGAGAGGCTGCAAATGAAGCAAACGTCTACATTTGTTGAGTTGATATTTCAAACTAATTTTATTTAAAACGGTCTCCCTCTTATATAGGAGATTGAATTCTAAATTTACTCTTATCTATGACCTACGCAGAGGCCGCACATCTGTTTGTCTTATCTTCTGAGATCCCACACAGGGGTTCAGATTACATATACAATATT
>VNJO01007338.1:0-10753 GCA_008042535.1 Drosophila tani
AATTAAATTGGAAAAGTGAGCTACAGCATCTGCATATCTAACTATTACTAGAAATATATATATCACCTCTGAAGAACTTCTCAATAAGTCGAATTCCTAATAACCAATGCACTTTAGAGTACTTTGACCTACGCTGAACAGGAGTTATGGGAGTCCGAGTCATAAAATATAGCCCCTCTGTATCTGCTCTATCCACATGCGAAGGCGGAACAATATTTTCAAAACCTGCTGTGCATCACAAAAGACTGAATACCTAATTTGGTCGAAGTGGCTTTATGGCTTTCCGAGATTGGAGAGATCCAGGGCTTTACATATACGCTGGCGTTTGATTCAGCGCTTGATCTTGACCTAAAATGAAGTTGAGGGTTAATTTCACAAACTAAACCGGAATAAAGTATTTCATTTTGGGTATTTTGTTAATGGTTATTAAAATATTTTTAGTTGGAATATTTTATTTTTCATATATTTGAGGATTGGTAGGAATTACTAAGAAATTATTATACAAAGAGTTTTACATTTTAAGCAGAAAGATCCGACTTTTATTATTAAAATATATCAGTAAAGAGAAAAATGCATAACTCTGTGTCCTTAGGCTATATAAAATTAGAAAATCCTCAACTATAAGGATATATTAACAAAGATTGAAATAAAGTATTATAAGTATATTTTAATTTTATATAAGTATTCATTTATTTATTTATTGTCTGCTTTTCTTGGCTTATTTCTATCTACATTAGGAGCCCATGGCCGAGGATGTGGACAAGAAGGACTTGATGAATGGCAGTGATCCCAGTAGCGACACCGAGCAGGCTTCCAACAACAACAATAACAATAGCAACAGCAGCAGCAACAACAACAGAATCACCTCACTGATCAAGGTCTGTAATCTTAGTAATTATTAAATTGATAAATCCAATTATTAATTCATCTTATTAAGCAGGTCTCGCCACTGAAGTCGCTCCTGCGCGAGGATCTTAAGCGACGCATCTGCGCCAAGGCCAACAACCGGATCACCCGGAACGCCACACCGCTGGAGAGCAGTAGCAACAGCAACAACAACAACAACAGCGTGCTGTCCAACAGCCTGAGCAATGGCTCCGGCACCGGATCGGCCGGGGTTAATGGCGGCACTGGCGGTGCCGGAGCCGGAGGAGGCGGTGGCCCGCCAACGCCGGCGACTCCGAATGCGAGCAATGGCGCCAACTCGACGCCCATCTGCAACGGGACGATCACGTCGACCGGCCAGGATGGCGATCTGATGCTCAACCGCAAGCTGATCCTCACCTGCCACTTCTGCGGGATCGAGTTCCCCGACGAGACGCTGTACTTCCTGCACAAGGGCTGCCACTGCGAGAGCAATCCGTGGCGGTGCAACATCTGCGGCGAGCAGATGAACAACGTCTACGAGTTCAACGCGCACCTGCTCAGCAAGAGCCACCAATAGCAGCCACAGTTGGCCGGCAAGTAGGAGTGGGAGCGATAGCCAGCTTGCCGGCCCAGGATCCGGATGACGATCGAGACGAGACGAGAGCGAATCAGCGGATTCAGCAGATTCAGCGGATTCAGAATATTTACTTAGCTCAATTTTGAGAGATTTTCCACAACCAGGCACACAGTTAAGCTCAGAGCAAATTATACACTTACCATCTAGTTCTACGTTTACACCTACGTCTACGTTACATATATATACACGTATATATATAGATCTATATATATATATATATAGTTAGTTAGAGATAACTCATCATATTTTTATGATCTGCATGCAGAGAGTACGAAAGATCAAATGAGAGCTACGTAGTTACCTAATCCCTTAACGAGTCGATGGACGTACGTAAAAATACCTTCCCTGAGAGAAAGGAAATCGAGGAGAGATCCCTGTTATGTAGTCTTATTATGCCTTAGGTTCGTAGTTTAGTCCTTAAGTACTTGGCAATAATTTCCAGCCGGTTCAACTGGCCAGCAACCCGCAACCAGCAACCAACTTGCGTTAGTAAGTCCGCTTAAGTCGGTTTTAGTGCATTATACATTATATATATTAGCTAAGGCTCGCCTCAAAGGTGGCAGTTTACGACCCATTACCCCCCTCTTCCCCTCTTCCCCCAAACACTCACACCACAACACATAGATACATCTGATATATATATATATATGCCCATACAGTTTCAGCGAAGGGCTTTAAATTTGTTATGTTTTCAGAGTTTAATGCGACAGGGCAGCGAGTTTAATTACAGCGAGAAGCTATATCTATATACAAGCGAATGTTACATATACAAGAATATAGCCAGGTTATAAACATCACTCTCTCTCTCTCCCTCTCTAACACAGGGAAATCGTTTAAAAGGGCGCTCAAAAGTAGGCTAGCCTGCTTTCGGGCTGCTTTTCAAACGATTTCAAATCACCGAGACACAGATACCGATACAGATGCAGATGCAGATTCTTTTAGCTTAGCCAGAGGTTATCGAATTATGAATTCAATTATTATATACTCGTACCTTCACACACACACACATAGCTCCTAGTTTGGATTCGAACTTATATCTAACACAATAACACAAGGATTGTGGGCAAAACTTTTCGAATATTCGCACAGTGCTGCTCGTCAGTTTGCATACAACACAGAGAGCGAAGCATAGGAACATTTTTAAACAAGGAAAACAAGGAAAACAAAGAAAGAGATGGAGGAAACAACAAGACAAAAACATGCAAAAATTACAATTGTGATACGAAATTGTTGTAAATAATTGGTAAATCGAAATATGAGTAAAGGGAACTTTATCGTTTAGACAAGAACTATGCCTTAGATGCCTATGATATAGCATTACATACATATATATTACTGATATCGAGCGATCACTGTACAAAAAAAAAAAAACAAACAAAAAACCAAGCAAAGCAAACCAGGACGGAGAGCTGTTGATTATATAGATTAGTATATAACTTTAGTGTAAATCAAAATTGCGACAAGTGCCCTTTCCCTCTATTTCCCGGATCCCCCGAATGCCCCGACCCCCCTTTGCTGACGTCACGGGTTGTATGCAGAGCCAGCAAGGCGCCACTGTGCGCCAAAAATTTTTACTTCAGATTAACATCCGTCCATGATGTTCACAAAACAAAATTCTAGGGCTGATAGCGAGAGTAACAACACACTTGTATCCATTAATTACGCATGTAAAAAGAGTAGCAGGAGGAAGCGACGAATATCACATTGTTCTTTCTTTAAATATCTTCATCTTCTTCTTAAGCTTTGGTTGTTATTGATCTGTACTTTTTAGGTAGCTTTAATTCTTAGTCGAAGGTTTTTGTTAATACCATTTTGTTGTTCATCCGTTGGCAGCAGCAGCAGCACATTTTTGCACATTATGTACATTACGTTCCCGGACTACTTATTAATTATATAGTTAGTTATTACCCCCGATCCCTTATTTGCTCTATCTAGCCAATTCAAGCGTGTAAAAATGGTTTGTTGTGTTCAGTTAATATATTTACCACTTACTTACTTACTCAGTAACTTACCACGTAGGGCGTAATTTTGTTTTTGTTTTTATACGCATCATATACACATTAAAGAAAAACAGAGGAACTTTGTTAATAAATCTCTAGGGCATCCAAGCTGTTATACGAATCAATCCATTTCGAAATCAAACAAAGAATAACAAAAAACAAGGCGTATAACGTTGAAATGTAACAATTGAGCAATTTTTAGCTGAACTTTCATGTTAAATTTTAATAGAATTAAAGCGATAACAGTGCGAAAAAAAAGAAAAGGAAAACACCAAATGGATTAAGAACAGAAACAAAACATTTACTTAATTAGTGATTATAATTCTAGCTACAACAAAAGGCATGTTAATTTTTTAGAAATAAAAATGGTTTAAAACAAACAAACTTGCCCCAATGGCTTTTCTTTCAGTGCTTCAGAAAGCAGTAGTCAAAGCAGTTCTGCTTCAACTGCTTGCAAAGCAGTGTGTATCAAGCAGTGCGACTATATTAACAGTCGCTGTTAACCTGCTGCGCTGTGATTGGCTAACTGCAAATTGTCCAATCAAAGCTCATACAGTCGCACAGTGGTTGGAAATGGGATAAACTCTTGAAGAAAATTGCAACGCCGGCGCCGTAAGTACAATACATAAAAAAATCATTCATATATAGATAAATGTCTGGCTGACAGGGGTTGATTACCGAAAAGATGAATGAAACGGAGTTCTCTTTTTTTCGGAAAAGAACAATATGCGAGGTCGTCACATGATCAGCGTTCATCGTTCGCACCGACATCCGTGAGTATACATATTTGGCAGCTTAACATGTACTTCAATTAAAAGAAGAGGCGACTGGCTCTAAAAATAATTGTCAAACCCTCGTCGGGATGCGTCTGTCTGTATGTACATACATACGTATGTATATGTATCTGTGGAGTGTGAATGTTCATATTGGCCAGAGGCGTTCTGGTAACGCCAACCATATGTGTCGCCAAAGTGTGGGATTCTTTTATGTCTGGAAAATTACAAAACAACCAATTCGGCTCCATTTTTGGTGTAAATATGGATTGTCTTTGAAGTAATTTAATCAGTTTGTTTGAACTTAATTAATTAGCTACATATGTTTCCTTGAATCCAATTACCCTAAAAACCAAAAAAGAGATTAAAGAGATTTAAATAAGAAGAATTTAAAAAATATATAAATTTAAATGAGATATAAATATTAGTAATACTACCAGTAAGAAATTGAACAGTAATTTAAAGAGAACTTCCTCCACGGCCAAAAATAATGCTAAAATCCTCGTTGGGATATCTGGTATTTATGAATTATGTTTACATAATGAATTAAAGCGTTTGGATAACTCTAACAATATAATATATATTACATACATATATCACCAAATAAACTTAGGTGTCCCTACAATGAGATTATTACATCTTACATTATTCTCACTGAATTTCAGTGGAATAGTAAATTTTCTTGGCTTATCAAAATTGATCAGTCTTATTCGACGATTTTTGTTTTCTTGTTAAAAATACATTAAACAGACTTGATCCTTATATTTTTAAATCAATAAACTAAAAAAAAAAAATATAATAATAATATGTAAATATGTGTGCATTCAATTAAATCATAGCTATATAATTTAAGTGAAATATAAAAAAAATATTCTAATAAACAAATCAATTTGAATGTCTCTTAATCATGACTCCTATTAAAATTATTTGATACAAAACAAGTAGGCAGTACTTCAATTTACAGAATCAGTTGTAGGACTTAAAAAAGCTCTAAATTTATACATATAAATTTAAGATTATTATTTTAAACTCGAATAACAATATAAATACTCTGTTTTGTTTTGCATTTGGCTTCTGACACATGATAGTAAACATATCTGATTTCTGTATGTGAAGATCAGTTTGACTACCTCGAGTTGGCCACAAATTACTAATAATGAAAATATAGGTCACGAAAAATCATAAAATCATAAATGAAATATTTTTATTTATGGATTAGTTTAATGAATAGACAAAGTACCTAATTGAAAATTTCTGTATTAATAGTAAAACTACCTTGATACAGAAGTAATAATTTATTTTATAGCTCGAAAATGTCTTATCAAAAATGTGTAGTTATTTAATTTACTTTGTATTCCTAAACCAGTAAATCAGTCTCCTCTATAACTGACACAACATGACAGATGGTTGATCAAATATAAAATTTGTATTTTATATTCATCCATTAATATTCGAAGTAGTAAGTAAACATACATAAATGCCGAACTAATTTGGCAAACACCCCTGACACGATCGGATTAAACAACCCCAAGTTGGCGGATCAGAGGGACAGAGAGCGAGCATCGGATGCATTGTATCATTGGCAGCTCACTTCCTCCACGGCCACTGAAGCCATTTGGCAATTTCCCTAATACCCTAGGCGATCCGGCTTCCGAGCATATGCTCCGCTTGGCCCTATCCGGAGTGTCTCTCTTCCGAGATCCCGCTTTGCGGCAATTTGTTTGCAGTTTTGTTTGCGATTTAGGGGATAATGTGCCATAAAGCCAAAATACGATTGACTGAAGCCCCGGCTGGAATCACGACTAATCGCCGGAGGAGGATAGTGGAGAGACGGACACGGAGATCTAGCTGGCTGATCGGCCAAAGGATAATGCCCGGCAAGTCCATTGTGAACGCATCAATAGTCATAATCGCAGCATCAATATTTACCCTGCGGAACCCAGATCCCCGTCACCGTCACCGTCACCGTCACCGTCACCGTCCCAATCCCAATACCCGATCCTGAATAACAGATCCCCGACTCCGAGCCCGACCGCCGGACAACAATGCGAGCAAATCCGCTGCCAGCGTTCCAATGAGGCGATTAACACCTAAATATGTGTGTCATTAGAGGCGACAAATGGAAAACGCATTGACAGGCAGACAGACGATGGCTTTGACATCCTCATCCTCGTATTCAGCCAGAAGCATTGCAGTTGCTGCTACACCGAGAGAATCTTCTTCATCTATCTTCATTCTGTAAAAAACGTTTACTAAAAATAAATTGGGCGCATAAAACTTGTGGGTTACATTTGAAAAATAGTCAATTTTTAATTTTAAATAGATTTTTCTGAGTCCCGAATCTCGTAGTTAGTCCCTTGGCTTCCATAAGTCCCCCAAAAAGAGAATCTGAAATTTTAATTTTAATTTTACTTATTGAAAAACTGGCCCTAAACCATTTATAACCACAGTTTCTTGAGAAAAATATAGGTTACTTTAAATTCTTAAATATTAAATCCTGCTGGATGGTCCAAATATTATGGCTACTGGAAGGAATATTTTCTTCATATAATATTAGCTCCCAAAATATTCTGACGTTGCCAGAAAGTATGCAAAGATATATGCAAATAAAATACGTCGTGCACTTTATGATCGGGGCACTCAAGTAAAGAATTTTCTTATCTAAATCAACTTTTAATCTCTCACAGTCAAACTATTCAACTTTTATGAAGACTTGATAACGATTTAAAATAATATATGATAAATAATAGATATTTCTTGTCAAAGGCAATAAGCAGGCATTATATCTATGTACATTTGTTTCGGAAGAAAGCCAATCTTCATCATATGTATCAGTAGAAATAAAAATTTCACATATTTAAAATAAGATATAACAATTGAATGTATCTTCATTTTCAGTTACAGGCGAATTTGGTCCAGCTGAACCCTCTTTTTTGCAGTGCACTTCCACATATCAACCTTGTGTTCTGCTTGGTGTCGATAATGCGCGTGTTTTTATTTTCAAATGCCGATAACTTGCCCTTAAGCCGATTTGGCATTCGTTTCGTATGTGCCCACAAACACACGCATGCTGTATAGTATGCAGATGTATGCCGAAATGGGGTTTGAGGACGGGGAGACAAAGGCCAAAATTTCTAAAGATGCCAAACGATCAATGACGTCACCGAGGGAGATCTACAAGAAGGTGCCAAAATTAGTATTTGTCAAAGAATTTATCCTTGGAAGCACTGGGAATAGTTCAAAGTGCTAATTTATATATAAGGTCTGCCACAAGTTTTGAAATATTCGGTGAGAGACTGTAAAAAAAAAAGAATAAAAGTAATACTTTTCCTATCAAGCTAGTCTTTTTTAACAGAATTGCATTTTGTTTAAGCTTAAGAATAGAGCAATATAATTAAAATATTATTAGACGTAAATGAGCCAGGAACAAGAAAACACATCTTAAGTATGAAGTTATTATGAGTTATGGATATTGAAAAAATTCTGCAGCTTTTCAGTTTGACTTAAATGTTAAGTTAAGAAATGGAATTTATTTCGTGCCGTGTAAAGCTTACCAATTCACTCGCACGATTCTCTGACCCCTTTGTGGTCAACGCTGCTGGCGGGGATCATGTTCTCCATTGGCATCTGCATCGCTCCCGGCTGTCGGGATAAGAGTATATCTCCGAGGAACGAGTATCTGTGTGGGCGAGTGTGTGCGGCCCCTGAACCTAAACCGATTTAAAGCTGACACCGCGCAGAGGAAGGTCAATTTGAGGGAGATTTGCTTAACAAATTATTAAAAATCTCATTGAGTTTTTCGTGACATTCGATACATCGATAGAGGAGTAGTGGGTATTATAATCTTCAAAATAAAGCTGATATCCGATAGAGTATACGTAACTTTTGGGAAAAAACAGTGGAAATCTTAGAAAATGTAACAAACTTATTTATTTCAATTGTAGATATTTAACAACGATTAGAAACATTATCTTACATTTTTCGAATATTTAAAAGACTAAAACCGTTTCAAAGATTACATTTTCATTTCAAAAACCTAATTTATCTTGAAATATTAGGCTCCCTATATATGTACTTATTGCATAAGTTGTAATTGCAAATATCGTATTACAAATTCTTTAAAAAGCCTAAGGGCTAAAATAATTCAAATATATATTTGAAAACATACTAAGCATTTTGTTAAGTCTAAATGTAATCATTGGATGTTATTGATTTTTATACTTTTCTGTTCACTCTAAAAATAAAGGTTCTTAATATTGATTTCAGCCAGACTAGAACTTACCTTAAATATCTAGTAAAAAGTCATCCTTAAAGATCTGTTCATTGTTACTAAAAATTATATTTGAAGATAAATGCTTAATAATCCGAATATTATTTACAATTGGAATCATGGTTCCGAGCAATTATCTTGTTTATCCACCAATTTAAGTCTTCAATCCGCACGAAATAATTATCAAATATTATCTATCCCCTTCTGGGCGATCTTCCCCCAAAAAAGCAGAGTGTGACTCGTACTCCGCCACACACAATCACGAATCACACACGCTGATGTCAGTAAGTTCAAATTACATTTAATTGTTGGGCATTTTTTGTCGGTGAGGGTGGATGCGGATGGTGAGCCCATCGATGAAAATCCGCCACAAGGCCGAAAATCCGTGGAGAGGAGGAAAGTGTAGCGGGGCTTAATTTGTAAAAGAGATAACATTTACACGTCAAAAGCGCGGGGAGTGGGACTGATACTGGGACTGGATGAGGGCGTTACGATAGCATGATGATGATGGCGGTGGTGATGTGTCAGCTCGGGCAGCTGAAATATTAGAAGTCGATTCCGAGTCCACTGGGCTGGGGTAAGTGAATTTGAATCTGAATTGAATTGCGAGTTTGGGTGAACCTTACGCTTGTCTGGTCGCTCAGATCCGGCCCTGCTCATCGCCCGAACCCAATTATCTTTCAATAAACGAAGGGGCGGCGGCAAAAAGTGCATCCTCAAGTTACACACACCGAAAACACACATATCCGGGAACGGCTCTTGTTGTTGTAAGTTCGTGTGCGTGTTTGCCAAAAGCCGAAATCCCAAATACGAAAATCCAAAAAGCCAAAAACTCACTTTTCCATAGGGGTTGACTTCGGCCTGGGCCTGGGCCGGGGCTGACCTGCCCTTTTTGTCTTTTGGCCGGGCCGGCGTAACCCAAATCTGGCCTGCGGGCAAACATCTTTATTAATTCATAATTCAATCGGGATTCGCTGGCGAAGACAATGGAACCCCGCCACATTATGGATTTTGATTTAACTTCAATTTTCCTATGTTGCCCCGGTCCTGTGTCTTGTTTCTTGTTTCTAGTTTCCCTATTTCACTTTTGTTTCAGTAATTTAATACGATTTTTCAATCTCCGCACAATGCATTGTGAGCCAGCCCAGAGCAGCAGGGAGAGCGGGAGATGATTTCAATGGAAAAGCTCCCTTGGCCAGAGACAGCCCCAATTTTCAATTTTCCAACCGACTCTGATGAGATGATGATGGTCCCAGGGCGAGTCTCTCTGAATGCGAATGCAAGTGGAAAATTGGAATAGCAATTCAGTTTAATTAGCTCAAATGAAGGCGGCCATTGGCCGATTAAGTTAATGCACTTCGAATTAAGTTTCACAATTGCAGCGTCTATTGAGGGTTTTACGGTTGGGAAACAAGGATGTGGAAGGAAATGTTGAAATTAAGTCAATTGATCTTATCTGTAGAGTATTTACTTCAAGTTACAGAAAAACAAATATAATCAGAACATACAGTAGGTATGTAGCGTGAAAAATCTTGTTCTTAAATTTGAATTTTTATTTATATATAAGAGTGGATTTAAAAACTTTGAGAGAGTCGGTTGCGAAATACAGAAAACGTGACTGAAAGAAATAGAACTAAAGAAATAAACTAAACAAAGAATTTGTAAACATTATTCTATGCACTTTTACGTTTAAGCTAAACAAATAAAATATTGTATGAAAACCTAATTCCTACGTCTGTTATATTTTTTACTAGCACAAGTGCAATTATAACAGATTAAGGTGGCCTCCAATGGTTTACAAATACAATCTGATCCTTTTTTTATAAAATTTATAAAGTGTCTGTTATGCTTTTAGTGGGCATGGTCACACTTAAAAATAGTTTGATCTGTGTACCAATAAGAATGTTGAAACCAAACTTTTTTGCTCCAGCTCCTAAAGTCTCTAAAATCTAGGAGTTCAAGAAGATAAACTGTCAAACCGATAGACTGACATGACTAACATGACTACTTTTACAGAGAATCTACATATATACATTTTTCGACCTCAGCAACTGTCCTTTTTATACCCTTGCAGAGGGTATTATAATTTTGACCAGATGTTTGCAACGCAGTGAAGGAGGCATCTCCGACCCCATAAAGTATATATATTCTTGATCAGCATCACCAGCCGAGTCGATCTAGCCATGTCCGTCTGTCTGTCCGTCTG
>VNJO01007341.1:0-28669 GCA_008042535.1 Drosophila tani
TTAGCATAGTCTTATTTCTTTAGCACGCAGTATATATGTCGGAACGACCGAAATCGGACTACTATATCCTATAGCTGCCATAGGAATGATGGCGAAATTAATGTAAAAAAAAATTTAACTTCTCTGTTTTTCAACGAATTTCTATAAATTTTAAGACATAGCAGTTTTTTAAGGTTCTAGAATTACGGTTTTAATTTCATTAAGATCGGTCCACTATATCATATAGCTGCCATAGAATCGATCGGTCCATTTATATGAAAATGTAAAATTCTACATGTAAAATGTAAAATTTACAAAATTCGATGTTTTTTCAACATTACTAAAATGGTTCGATTTTCAATGATCCAATTACAGACTGCAAGGGTATACCAACTTCGGTTTACCGAAGTTAGCTTTCTTTCTCGTTTTTGTTTTTTTTTCCTCCAGTTTTTTCTTCGGGGTCTTTGTTGCTCCCCGATAAGCAAAATAAAGAAATGAACGGAGAGGAATTGAAAATAGGCAACCCTATTACAGGAGATATAAATGGCAGGACCAACAAAAACAATTCAAATGAACTGCCAACCCAAAAAGGCGAAACACGAGGAGTCCTGGAATTTTTCAAGTTTCAACTCGAGAGCGAGCGCGTTTGCCCATTTAAAAAAGGGTTAAAAAGGGGCAATCAACGCTCTGGGTGGCAATTGGCGGCGGGAAAGGGTTAAACTGGCGCGTGCCAACGAGTTTCCAGTTTCACGGGTTAAAATATGGAAGATCGTTAATCAAAGCGATTATGATCCGCCGGGAATTCTTTAATCTGCAAACAACTGTAATTATTACTTTTCCCCCTTTAATATGTGTATATATTTCAGGGAAATTTCAGAGTAATTTACACTCGCTGCAAGTGTTGAAGCGGTTTTCGTTTTAATTAAGCCAACTATCTGGAAGCCGTAATCATAATTGAATGCTGCATTCCCGAAAATCCCATTTTATTCAACATATCAATGATTTGTAATTCATTTAATGTAATGCCGTGTAATGGCACTTAATATTTTATCAACTGGCTGGCAGACAAAATTCCATGGGGCATAGTCTGGATATTTGAATTATGGCCGGTGAATTAGTTAGTAATTTGGTTAGGAGAAGTTTTAAGCTTTGGCTGATAGGTGACTGCGATTATAAATTAATTTAAATTATTATAGAAATTTGACAAGGGATTAAGAAGTTATTAAGTTTGCATTTGTCGCCTTGGAATTATAACTAGGCACATAATTCCAGTTGATACATTATTTATGCGCTATTTATATATTGATTTGAGATTTATTTGCCTCTGAATCTCCCTAAGTGACTTACATTCTCTCCTATTCCCCCTCAGTGTTTGACTTCTTTACATTTTTTAATAAATCACATCACAGCGGAGACAGTAAATAATTGCATTAAACTGTTGCTGTGACTAGAAGGAGAAAGGTCGGTGGTAAACGGGGGAATATGTCTGCTGCCCTGGCCAATTGGCGATGTTGTTAGTGTTTGAGTGTGTGAGCGAGTTTATTTTCTTTATTTTTTTTTCCTCCAGCGCGTGTGTGTGAGCGTTTGCCTGTGTCAACGTAATTTTCCCCTGACTTTTCTTTGCTCCACTTCAGCTCCCATTCTTGTTTGCCATTTCATTTCCATATGCAGAAAGCAAATAGGCAAACAATTCGAGGGGGTTGAGTGTTGAGGGGGGGAAAGTGGGCCTTCCTTGCGGGTTGGAAAACGGAGGCGTGGTTGTGAGTGAATGTTAATACTGGGCCGATACAATTTTCCAATGTTTCGTTGCTGTTGTTGCCGTGGTTGTCTTGGCAGCCGGGTTAGATTCCCGCTTGGAGGTTCGCAGGATTGCAGGATCGCCGGATTGAGGGGCTGTGGCATCTTGACAGCCAACAACTCACTGCTCAGTGACACGTGTGAAATGTTATGTACTGCCGGGGGTCAAAGGGGGGAGGGAGTTGCCACAGGCAGGGGAGGAGCCACCGAAGGGCTCGATTCCAAGTTTTTTGACACATACAAGGGGCGAACGATGGCAAATTGGAAAGTCAAGCCAAAGTTGACAGGATTTGCGCGCTAAAGGATTTTCCCGGAAAATATAGCGAATAATACACGCAGAAAAATATATGAATAAGAGAAAATTCAATATTATATATCACCAAACTGTTTGTAGCTTTAATCTTAAAATGGAAATATTTTTAAAAGATTTTAAGGCATGTCTGAAAATATTTTATAAATAATTTATTAACGTATACTGAAAAAAAATGTTATAAATTAAATTATCCTGTTATTAAATGCTTTCTTTTTTATTTAAAAAATATTTACTGCTTACTTTTAGGAATCTTTTCTGCAAATCCTTGTTTCCTCTCCCTTTTCTGATACTTTTTTGAGTTCAAAAAGTATTTGTTTCTTGCAAAGTTAAGGAAGTCTATAAGCACTTTCCAACTAAGTTGCTCTCATATCTTGTGCATTTTTGTACAGAAAATAACAGAGGTCTTCAGGAAGTTAGAGTCTTTAACTGTATATTCCCATTGAAAAAAAAATAAATAAAAAAATGCTTAAGCTATTATGTTGTAGTGTTTCTTCCTGTACACATGTATATATATTCAGACTGTGTATGTGAGCTGAGCAGGAACAGGAACAGGAAAAGGAATTTGGAGCAGTTGCTGTTGGAGCCGCAGTAGCAGGATAATCGACTGCCTGTCATTGTGTTTACACTAAATTTCAATTAAATTTTGAGGCCTCCTTTGACAACTGACAGTACAAGAAATTCGAGGAGCCTTCTCCCCGAATGGCGGCGGAATATTCAAGTGTCTATGGAGAAGGATAAGCGCAAGAGAAACAATTGCGAATGCCACTTGCCACTTTTTGGCAAACGACAACAAATCTCGGCGAAAAACTTTCGTAACAATTTTATGCGGGAAAATTGAGCCACTTTTGCTTAGCGCCCACAACAAGCCAAACAACATGCGGAAAGGAAAATCCACACAAAAAAAGCGAAACAGTGAACAGAAAATGTAAATGGAAAGCGAGAGTGAAAGCGAAGAAAATAGCAGCAATCCTCCAAAGTGGGCGGGGATTTGCCAACTGGATTTAAAATGGAAATTATTTGAGGAAAAACCAATTCGCTTTATTACTTTGGGGCATACGCAACAAAGTAAAACAAAGGCAGTCAACGGTAACGGTGAAACAAAACCCCAGAAGCGGCAACAACACCAGCAATAGCAACAACAACAAAAACAATAACTAAAGAACAACAAACAAACAACAAAAGCAGGCGACCATAAAAATTAATGCAATAAAAACACATGGCAGCACTGGCAGGGTAGGGCAGGGGCCAAAGCCCAAACAAAGGACACAAAACAATGGCAAAGTTGAGTTGAGGCGGAATGGTGAAGCAATAAGCAGACAAGGATGGATGGCAAAGGACACAGGTACGTTATGTATGGTGTTAGGATCGATAAGTTTCCCCCTTCTTTTTTTTTAGCCCCACCTTGCACCGCAATCTGACATCAGATGTAGCAACTTATCATCATTCGTATTTAAAAATATCACAACTTGTAGAAGAAAATGATTTGTAAGAGATTCATAATGCTTGCTTCAAGTTGATTAAATAATACAATTTGCTTTTGTAAAAAATCCTCAATTACTACATTTTACTTTAAAAGTTTTTAATATTGATCTGTGAAATATTTCTCAAGTTTTTATTTTATTAACATTTGTTGCATATTTTTAGATAGCTGAATAAGGATTTCACTTTATTAGAGCTTTCAGTGGCTGTATTGATATTTTATATATGCTTCACTTTTCATTAATTGCATAAACCTTAATTCTAAATTTGCAATAGATTTAAAATCCCAACAAGAGTACGAATAAGTCTCTCATACTCCCCTTTTTAGATGCTGATGTATTACTTAGTTGCAACAATGAGTTCTGTAACGTGAGACGTTTA
Organism: Drosophila tani; assembly: GCA_008042535.1. Taxonomy (NCBI): domain Eukaryota; kingdom Metazoa; phylum Arthropoda; class Insecta; order Diptera; family Drosophilidae; genus Drosophila; species Drosophila tani. The sequence continues at coordinate 3,950 of VNJO01007341.1, forward strand.
AACATTAATTTCTTGACATAATTTAGAGATGGGTTCAAATGTGTCATGGCAGGCTTTCTCCTTCTATTTCATTTTCTAGAAAGCCCCTTCAAGTCGTCGTCCTTTGAGCCCGAAGTCTGGCTGTGTCAGGAGTAGGAGCTGCCATGGCTAAAGTCCAAGGCAAGAGAAGCCTGCAGGACTCCTTGTTTTTTGCTCTTTGCAGGCGGCACGCAATTAAAAGGACTTGCCGCTCATAAACATTGCGCTCGAGTGGAGGTCCTGCCCCTGCCTGAGTCCCTTTCAGAGCCTGTTGCTGTTCGCCTGATTGAGCTTACAGTTTGCGGCTCATAAAGTCAGAGTCTCGGGCATAATTACACTTTTCAATTATGCATAATTATGTGTAGAAAGCAATTTGTGTGTATGCTTGTCGCGCGTTTAAAATTTAAAGTGCAGTGACACCAGCACCTTACCCTTAAACCCTGGCCCTCCACTCCGCAGCCGCAACCCTTAACCCCTTAACCTCTCAAGCCCTCATTGCTCATTCCTCATTGGAGCTGCTGTTATGCGATATGCCCTTAAAAACGACCCCAAGCGACCAGCAAGCGACCGCATTTGTTTTCCCCGGCACCACGTCTCTCTCTTGCATTTTTACACGAAGAAAAATAAGGGTTAATCCGCTGATCAGAGGTAGAACTTCTTAGAGACAAAGTTTGGTAAGATATTAGATTTATATATTAAGATAATATTCAATTAATTAAATGGTATTAAAGTTAATAGTTATATTGAGTATATTTTCATAGACTTTTTCTGTAGGTGTACCCATCTCCTTGTCGCTCGCTCGGTCTGGTCCTGCTGCGGTTGGCAGTGGCCATGTCAGAACAGAACAGCGGCACAGGACTGCAAGGACAACGCAGCAGGCAGAAACATAAATCAGGATTTTCGCAGCCCGAACCACAAATGTTTTTAAAAGGATTCAGCGCCCGGCCAGGCAGCAACAATAACAACCTTGAGGCGGGCGCGGGTTCGGGCCTATATGGAACACGTACATATATATACTGTATATATATTGCTGATAATCTTATGCATGCTTAAGCAGGATACTGAATATGGGATATTCTGGGGGAATGGAGAATGTGAGCTCGACTTACCCGTCAGGCAGCAAAAAAGTGCCGTCCACAGGGTCAACATGTTGCGATGACCCGGCTCCTTCTCCTAGTGGCAGTGCAGTCCTCCGCTCTGGGCTCTCTCCTTGTACTCCGCTTTTATTACCTTTTTTCTAGCACTTTATCAGGTTTGTTTTGTGTGCTATCAGTTCGCACTTTGTTTGCTTTTCGGGCTTTGATCTATGGCAATCTCTCGGCAAGATATATTTTTGTTTTGATTTCCCTCATTCACACACTACACACTATTTGTTTTGTCTCGTTTTTTAGTAGACCTAGTTGCTACAGAGAGAAAAATTAGTTGTATAATTTTCATAAATATTCTTTATTTTATAAAGTTTGAAAAAGCAGATATTTTGTTAAAATAAATCTTGACATTTCAACTAGAAGCATTTAGGATAAACTTCTGAAAAATACATTTGAATTTAAAAATAAATATATTTTATAGCTTTGAATAGTTTTTTTTAACTCAATTAAGTTCAAGTATAAAAATTAAATATTAAGCTAGGATATATATTCTTTATTTTAATACTTCTTCAGACATTGCCTGGACCTTTTATCTCTCTTTTAATATATTTTAATATTACTGAATTTAATTATTTTTCTCTCTGTAGCTTTAACTTTCTCTTTCTCCGCATTCGCCTCTCTGTTTTTCGCGTGAATTAAACACTTGCAATGACATTTAAAACACTTAATATCAATGGCAGACAATTTAATCCTTTAACGTTCGTTTGTTTAACTTTTTCTGCACTGTCCTTGTTGCTGCTTTCGTCCTTGTTGTTACTGGCTCTTTTTTTGCTGCTACTGCTGCTGCGATTGTTGCTGTTGCAGATGCATTTGCTCTTTTTGGCTCGTCCTAGGCCGGAATAATATTTTTTTTCTTGCCGCTGCTCGCCTCGCATTTCCATGAACGACTCTTTTTATTTACCATCCGCCCGAAACCTACCCAAAAAAAAAATTGATTCTCGTCTGGGGTCTGAAAAGCTTTAAAAAGGAATTTCATTTATGCTTTTTTCGTTGCTTCGGCTTCTGTTATGGAACATAAATTGATTAAATTCGAGTTGTTGCCTGCTTTGATAAGCCAGATTTTTATTAAGAGTGTTGCACTCACAACATTGTTACGTGAAACTTGTCTATGTTCAATTTTCTGGAAGAGCAGTAAACGAAGAGTAGCTGTTATGGATTATATTTTTCCACTAAATGGGGCATACTATCCCTTTTCCTTGAACAAAGTTTACTCTAAAAATTAGAGGGGCAACGCCTGCCTCACATCGTACAATTAATTATGGTTAATGCATAAACCAGAATCAGTTATTCGGGGAAAGTCGGGTCTTGTCTCGGGTCAGCTGGCTGGCCCTGCATATTTCATAAGCCAAACTTCGGTGGCATGTGTGTCGGGCTCCGAGTTCCTAAAATAGGTCCCCGCCCCTCAGGAGCCTAGAATTATGAGGAGTATGTGGCAAACGGTTCAAGTCACGCCTCTTTTTCCCCCAAATATATGGGAATGTGTCTATTTTCGGAGACCTGCTGCCATCCATTTACTTTGGCATCAATCAATTGCCTGTCCCGGGGCAAAACTTTGACGCTACTTGGGCATTTCCCTCGCATCTAATTTGTTAAACATTTGCTGGGGAATTGCCTTTTTCACACGCCCTCCTGGAAAATGGTGTGTGCCAGCTTTCTCTGGTAATTTTTTTTCCCTCGCTGTGTGAAATTAATTAAAACTTAATTAATTGCAAACTTCACAAGGGCGAGGAGAACAGACAGACTAATGAGCAGGAGCGAGTGGATTAAGGTCCGAGTTTAACTGCAGGACTCCATCTAACATGCAGAGAAAAACTTGGTAAATATAGTGTGAAAAATCTTGAGATTTTGTCACTTTCTAGGTTACTTTTTTGTTATTAATTCCTATTATTACTATTAATATTTTCTGCCATAAGATTTTCTTTAAGGTTATTTTTTATGTTTATTTGCTTTTTTCTCCGTGCTAGATGCTTTGTGCGACTTCAATCAGAAGTGCCTGCTGCTGACATGTTGCTCCCTCCTGCAGCCGCTTCTACCGAGTCCTGCAAGCAATCCTCGGCCACTTGTCACTGTTGCTTCCGTAATGGAATTAGAGAGGGACGAGGGCCTGTATCTATGTGTGTGTGGCAAAGTCAGGAGGGGCCCTGGGCTGAAAGACTCCGAGACGCTGGATAAGAGTGAGACTGAGACTCCTGCCAACGTCAGCAGTGTCTCTCAAAAGTGTTAACGCACTCAATTGCTCTAGCTCTGGCTCTGGCTCTTCCACTCCCATTATCCTGGCGAGCATTGCCTTGGGTCCTTGGTCCTTGGGCCCCTACTCTTCGTCCTCCCTTTAATTGTTGGCGTCTGCACTTTGTTGCCCGGCTCGGTGTCTGCTCTAATGCTTAGTATCTGTGATTAGGAGGCAACTTTAGTTCCGGGTAGGTTTAATTTAGCCTCCGGCCAGCCCGAGCCATTGTTTCTGCTCTATTGTACCCGACTTAATTCCCGGTGTATGCATATTTTATTGAGGAAGGCTCTCACCCATTTATGGGTTACGTTGGCAATGAACAATGAAAGGAAACCGAAACAATTACATTTTGTTTGGGGATTGCAGCTGAAATGCCTCATAAGCTGATGGCCTTAAGACCTGATACCCTTAGCAATTGTGAGTTTCCCTCGCGGAAAAGCCAAAGTACTTGGCACTTGACAATTTCCAGGCGTCCTTGTGTGCGCAGAGAAACTTTTCCATCAACAAATGCAGTCGAAATAAGCGAAAGTTTTTCCTTAAGGAAAGTTCAGTTCCTTAAGCAGCTACAACAATAAATGCGATAAAAATATAAGGGGGTTGCTTAACTATAGAAAAGGAAAAGCAGCTATATTTTTATCTTAAAGAATAATCTGAGAGAAGGCAGCAATTATAATACAAATTATTTCTATAAAATAATTATTTTTGCTGAGAATTTTAATTAATCTGAAATGGCTGGATATAACTTACTTTATTAACTTATTAGAATGAATATTATTCTTCAAAAATATCTAAAAAAATATATATGAAGTTCACTCTTTTGAGCGCCCACTGTTTGTTTTCAAAACGAAAGTGCTTTTCGGTTCTTCTGGCAGCTTTCAGCATATTGCGCATACGCACTGTGCTCGTCGGCAATGAATCTGTCGTAAATTTCCTACCACTCTTCCGCTCCGCTGTTTCCCGTTAATATTTTATGTGTTTTCTATTAATTTTTGTCACATTCTTGGGCCCGAATATTGGATTACACAGAAAAGTGTATTAACGTTCGATATATTCTTGGTGCTTGTGTGTTTTGACGCGGTTCACTAGCAGATCAAAGATAGTCCCTCTGCGCCTTTGTTTTGTATTCGGCGGGCGTGTTGTTTTAATTTGTTAATTTGTATTTTGGGGGCACTGCTAAAAATAAAACAACTTAATTTGCTGCCTGCTAATGAGAGGGGGGAGAGTGGGTGGCAGGAGGTCGTTGTGTGGGCGTTTAACACTTTTATAATTTGTTTGTCGCAGACGGCAGCTTCCCGTTCTTTTATTCTGGCCAACAAACACGCACCGAATTTCGGTAAACTCATGTATTTTTGTATGTTTTTTTTTTGGAAATGAATCGTATATAATTTTGGAGGCGATGTCGTAAAATATTCGCGTGCCGAGCGCGTTTTTTGAATTAACAACAGCGGCGGCAACAGCAACAGCAGTAACAGTAACTGGAACAACAAAAAAGCGACAAAAGGTCATTCAATTTTCGACTGCCGGCTATGAGGCAATGAGGCTTTTCCTGCGTTTTCACACGTTTTCCAAAATTTACGACCCAATTGTGCCCGCTTTCCTCTGAACTTGGCACACACACTCAGACACAGCAAACACACGCGCACACACTCTGGTCTCAAAATGTCGCGTCTCACGTATATTTGGGCCTTACATTTTCCACCAAAACTTTTCTGTGGTCTTTCACGCGCTTTTCCGCGCCTTTTCCGCCTGTCGTTCACCGTCGATGTCGCGCTGAAACTGAAACAGAAACTGAAACTGATTTTCCGTCTTTCGGGGACTTCAGAGGGGATTCCCGAGCACTCACACGAGCCTTTATCATTCGTTCTTCGGTTCTTGGACTCGGGAAAACTCGGGGAAAAAGGGGGGTGGCAGAGTCGTGTGCCGACCACGGGCCTTCCCGCCGAATTCGCCGCATTTCACTCTCTTTTTCTCTTCCGGCCAGCACTCGGTGCTCTTTCAAGGTCTAACAATAAAATGTTTCAAATAGTTTCGGAATTTTGCGATAAATTCTGGCGGAATAACTTAATGATGGCGAATTATGGGGCTTCAGCCAAATTAAAGTTTGTTTTATGATTGTCTTTTGAGGGCTTTGAGTGGATTTTTATGGTGGCAACCTGAGATAGCTGAGATTTGAGTTGGGGAAATTAAATGGAAATGAAAGGTAGTAGCTCGATTTATGGTTATTCCTAGATGGTAAAGGGAATGGTTGAAGATGTAAACTTAGAGGGGAATATGAATGGCTTAACGCTATTTTAATGTGGTCATAAAAAAAAGTTATTACTGAAAAAAATTTCTAGCTCAATAATAACTTTTGCTGTCAGGGAAGTTAAGGGATTAAGCGAGCTTGGGGACATATTTATTTTAATAAGTGAATTAATTAAAATAATGAAATACATACTTAAATTAAATATATAAATTATAATAACAATCGCAGCCTTAGAGTACAATAAAAAAGAAGTAAGGCTTATTTAGAGTGTTTAAGTCTTTATTTTTGTTTTAATAAAACCTTAATATAATTTTTAAATTATAATAAATAAATATTTCTATTTATCCCCATAGTTTTCCCTCAGCCTTCAGCCTCAGACAACATCTTTAGTAAGTCAGCCAGCCTTAGGTCAGTGTCTAAGAGAATTTTCAACAACTTAAGAGCGTAGAGCGCGCATGCACTGAATTAAATCGCAGGTCTCTTAGGCTAAAAAAAAATCTCTTTTTGCGGCGAATTGGATAATGTGGCCAGCAGGCGGGGATTTCAATAAAATACACTCGGAGTTTGCACAAAAAGAGCTAATGACAATATAAATTCGCATGGCGTGTGGAAGTGCATGGCAGATGGGAGACGGGAGAAGTCGCCTGTTTCCCTTTTTCGACGGATGGAAATTCGGGAAAATCGGGGAAATGCGGAGGAAGCGAAGGAGGGGCGGCTGACAGCAGTTATCGCTGGAGCGAAAGGCAGTAATTAGCGTAAATTGAGTTGGTAAAAAGCGCAAGTGTTCAAAATCCGCCAGCGAGCAGCAGCCACCCCCTGAGGCAGCCCACATCCCGGCAAAGGCGCCACACCCCCTGGGAGAAAACCCAAAGGCCACCGCAGTAGTTGTCCCTTGTTGTTGTGGTTGCCACAACTGCTCCTGCTGCCGCTGCTGCTGCTGTTGTTGTTGATTATGTGGCAATTAGTTGTCGCTTTTGTGGCAAGCCGCGCGACACTTTCAATCAGAGCTTCTTATTCCGACAGCCCGCTAATGCCCATCCAGGTGGGGCTTAGTGAGCTAATTAAACAAGCCGATTACCTGCTGCCTATCCTGCTGTCTCAGCATCCCCTTGACCTTGACCTCGCTCTCCCACCCCGGAAAAGTTTTCCCTGTACCACTAAGCGACCCCACAACATTTCTCCAGTTATCAACTTTCTGCACATATTGTCAGAGGTGTTTAAAAACTCCTGCATGTGTCTGTGTGCCTCTGGGTCACTGTGGGGTTAAGTGGGCGGCAGGCCGGGGGCGTGGCTGTAGTCTAATGAGCGGCACTGGCCCACCGAAGTCGCCTTGCCGGGTATTAGAAACTTTGCGCCATGGCAAAAAACCAAAAGTTTCCAATTTGGTTGCACAGAAAATATTGTTGCAGAGGAATTTATGTCAGCTTTTGAGAGAGAGCGAATGGGGTCTACTCTGTAAAAATTATTAATTAATTTCTCTTAAATAAAAAAATCGTGAGAAATTTATAACTAGCCCTACATGAACTAGGGAACGTATATAATAAATATTAACATGATTCCCATTTATTTAAATGATTTTCTTACAAGGACCTTAATTTACTAAAAGGTAAAATATATTTCTAACTTTTTCTATATATAAACTCCCTCCTGCTGACGCACCTTGAAAAGCCCTTTAAAATATTCACCAAAATGATTGATGACTTTGAAGTGAAGCCAAAACCAAAGACTTCCGGCCAAATGCCAAAGTTCTTTCAATTTACTACAGATTGTGCTCATCCAACATCCACATACAAGCCATTTGCCCTAGCTTAGCAACCCGTAAGAACTGCAGTTCATTTGCTGAACATAAATTTTATGATTTATGAAAATGTTCTACGATTCTACGGATATTTCTGTTCTGGGCTCTGCTCCCCCAGCTAAACAGGAGGGCGTCATTCCGCCCACATTGTAATACAATCAGGATCTGGCTCGGAATTAAATCTGCTAACCGAGTTATCGCCGATGAGGGGTTGAGGGAGCGGCATCGGAAGGGAGACGGAGCCGGAGCCTGTTCTGGGGCATTGTTGCATATTCAACAATTGCAACTGCAAACCGACGAAGTAATAACAAATGCAAATTTCAAGCTCAAGAATTTGCAGTTGCAAAAATTTGTACAAAATTTATATTTATTTTTTCTTTATCATATTTTACTTATTTGTGCTTTCTGCCTTTTGGGCAACAGCAGGCAAAAGTGCAAATGAGTTTCAGCCCTTCCTCTCTCATCTCTCTCCCCCATGACAATTGAATTTGTTTAAATTGTTGCCTGCTGAATTTCTGAGGCGGTGGGAAAGGTCCAGGCCATGCATCAGCAATCAGCAGGCGAAAGGGGGGACCAGGACCAGGAGCACCCACTAAACTTGGAGTAGGAACACATTGTCCTCGCTGCGAAGAGCCAATATAATCAAGCGGCAGCAGCTGGCAAAAAATGAAGTGCCAATGTGTGGGTAGTGGGGGATGCACTGGGAACAAATTTATATTAAATGGGAATTTTTAAAATAAAGCTTGTAATGAAATGTAGGATTTAGTAACTTTGTTTTTAGATCTTTTAAAGCGGAAGTGGGTTTGACATTTTCTAAAATTTTCATGCTCTCTTGGAATGTTGTCAACAAATTTGGTAGCTTTGGCTCTTAAAGTCTCTGGGTTTTAGGACGGATTTTACCAACTTTTCTCGCAGTGCTTGATCCGGGAGGGGTGACAGCAGGCTGCAGGACTCGGGCACTGATGAGTTCACTTCAGTGAGCAAATGAAACGATATTGTTGTCAATTTAGGTGCAACAAAGAGCAGCGGCCCGTCCCTCGTCCCCCTCTATCCGCCGGCAGACAAGGACAAGACAAAACAAACAGCATGCATGATGCTAGAGAGAGAGAGAGAGAGAGGGCGATAAAGTTAGACGGAGAGCTGGCGTAACAACAAAGGCAAACAACAACAAATTGCATGTCCTTCCGCCTTAGGTTGCAACACACAACACAATATACAACGCACTCATATTTACTTTGTTCGGAGAGAGGAAAGGATCCTGTTCCACAGGCTCTGTCGTCCTGCAACTCCTCCTGCCCAGCTGCAGCATTAATGAAAACTGCAAGCGACCTGACACAGATACGTGGAAATGCGGGGAAATTCGGGAGGAAAGCGTTGGGCGGAACAGGACACAGGGCCATCGTGGCTGCACCTTTATTTACCGACGACGAGCGGGGCTAAGGAAAAGCTTTCCCTGAATTGGACAATATTTTTAGCCATTTTCAGTGTCTGATTTTCCTCCAGGTGATCTAGGATAATTGCCATCTAAACTGGGCTTAATGGTTTGGCAAGAGTCTCCAATTTGGGCCAAAGTGCCTCCTAGATAGTTGCCTTTTAAGAAAAACAATAAATATATTTTTGGGGAATATTTCTGGTAGATTTTGGCCTTATCCGAGATCCAAAATAATGGCCTGGAATTTTAAACTTTGACCCGCATAAAACTGGCTAAAAGGTAAATAGTTCAATGGCCATGTAAATGCCCAGATAAATAAACAAAGCCGGTACGAGTTTCCAACTAAATTGAGATAGATGGAACGCCGTGATTTATCTGAAATATAAACTGACACCGGTTAGTAAACAGTTTGCGTTGGCAGCCTCGATAGATTTTTTGTTTAATAGATACGCAATTTTATTTCATGGACATTTTGACTGTATTCCAAACTGTTTTATCTATTGATTTTTCAGCAGTTTATCTTCATTTACCTGCGATTGCATCAAAAGTTCTTAAATCAACCAAGGCTCTGTAGTTTTAAATCAAATAATATGTTTGATAGAATCTCCATAGAAGCCATTAAAATCTTTCTTTGCCAGTTGCATAAATTAAAATGTTCTTGGCTTCTCAGAAATTCCTCTTTTCCCTCTTAATTTTTCATGCCAGGAAAATAGTCTCTAAAATGGCAAGAACATTTTTTCTAAGCTTAGTCTAGAGAAGTTCTTTAAATATTTGTTTGTTATTTTTCTCAACACCCCAAAAATGCCACAAAAATTAACTCTTAGAACCTTAAAGCTTGCATAGACAGAGTTTGCATTTATTGTCAATAAGTGGGCTGTTAAATAGATGGGTTGTGAATAAGTTAAATAAATAAATAAATTAGGCATTACAATTACGCGTAGACTACACTAGACATGGACAGCTGAGCGGAGCAGTGAGAAATGGCTTTATCCTGTTGGCTCTTCCTTCCCAATTTCGGCTTTTGAAAATTAGAGCCTGACCACCTCGACGCCCTGGGGGGCAAACAGGGATTCGGCTGCCAATTTCAGCTTCTCGTTGACCAATTTGGCGATTTTTGGCGTGCGTCGCCACACAAACTCGCGGGTGCGGTCGTGATTGTCCTTGCTCTCCACCTCCACCTACGAGAGACACCGAATGTCAAAGGTTAATTGGTCAAAGGAAAGGCCGACTTACCTGCTTGGGCTGCTGCACCTTGATGGACATCAGGGTGGCCCGATCGTCCAGCACACTGAACTTGATGCGACCGATCATCTCGTTGGTCCTGGCGGTGGCGCTCTTCACGCTCCTGACGCTGCCCTTCTTGAAGGACTTCTGCACGCGCAGGATCAGCGGGCCCAGCGTGAACTTGGCCTTGATCGTGGAGTTGCGGCCCTCGGCATCGCTGATCACCTTCACGTTGCCCACCCGCTTCAGGGAGGCCAGGCCCGAGAGGCTGCCCTCGGCCTTCTGCAGCTTCTCCACCTCGGCACCCGCCTTCGAGGACCCCGCCGGCTGATTGTAGTTACCCGATTTCAGGCCCGACGCCTTTTTCGTGTTGTTGCGCTTGTTGTTGTTGCCGGTCCTGGTCGAGGACTTCTTTTGACCAGATTTTGTGCCCGAAACCGTGCGCGTTTCCGCCCTCGCTGGCTGGGACGCAGCATCGGCAGAGGCAGGGGCAGGGGCATCCTGCGTTTCGATGGGCTTCTTTTCGACGGCTTTGATGGCCAGCTCGGACTGTAATTGCGTCAATTGCTCCTGCAGCTTCACCGCAGCAGCCTCCTGTGCTGCATTCTCCTGATTGCTGGCACTGGAACGGGGCTCCGAGCGCGTGTTCTTCCTGCGAAAGTTCGGGGCAAAATTTAAGTTCAATAGTTGGGGCTAACAGAAGTTAAGTTTAGGGGAACTTGCCATGGCTTAAAAGGGATTTTTCTTTCAGTAAGGAATTTATATATACAAGCCTGCCTTGACTTAAGGGTATTATATATTTTATTCAAGTCCTAAAAAATGAATATCGTTTATAATATATATTTCTTAATCTATAACATGCTTTTATTAGTATCCATTGAACTTAATAAATAATGTACAATTTTTATTCCATTTAAGATGACGAACCAGTAGTGGACACCTCATTAGTGCTTACCGACTTTGGCAGCAATTACGTCTACACAAGCAATACAGAATTGCCTGAAATTCATATTGAAAATGTATCTGGGATTTTAATATAACAATATCAAGGACACACAGGCTTCAGCTCACCAAAGGCGTGCACATACATTCATATAATAATGCTGCCCCAACAAACACATTTAATATAACTGCTTAATCTTAACCAACCGAAATTGTATTTCTCCGAAAGCAAATATCCCAATTTAATTTATTTGACCTAATAAGCTAATTGCAAAGCGTAATTGCTTTAAGAAAAATAAAGCTGCCAAGCTGATATTTTTTTCAAATTACAAAACCCAATTTAAATCCCAAGCTAGCTATAGAAGTCCTTCCCATAAGTGTTTCCCCCAAACCAGAGTCTTAATTTTAATTCACAAATATTAGTAGAGAGCGATATTTTTGGACTTACAGCTTCTTGTGACCTCCAATCTCGCTGGTGACCTTCTTCGTGTTGGCGCCCTTGACCTCGCCTTCTGCCTTGGTCGCTCCTCCGGCGAGGCGGACCACGAAGGGATCGAAGTTGTCCGCCACGATGCGGTTGATCCGCGAGAAGATGGCGTCGATGAAGTGGTTGTGCCGCGACTGGAAGGCATCCGAGGACATATCGATGACGTTGTTCTTCAGGTCACCTGCAGGGGGTCAAGGGGATGAGGCCGGGGGGAGGCGGGAAAATGTTCACATTAGTTCGGTTCGGCTGAACACAATGAAAGTTCAATTCGAGGACGGGAAAAAGGCGGTGGGCGGACATTGTGGTTTTCCCTTCAGTGAGAGATAGTGAGCGAGAGTGTGTGGGTGTTTGGAGAGAGACTTTTCCACAGGCATTCGCTTTGTTTTCCACCTCTAATTACATTCGGGAGTGAGGGTGTGTGTGCGGCAGTGTGTGCTTTGTCCTGACCACAACACACTCACATACAAAACCCAGTGATTATTCGGTGCGTGGGTGTGTGTGTCGGTGGCAGGGGTTAGCAAATAATGTAAAAAAGGATTTCTAACATCAAGGACCCTACACCCAACATGCAGGATTCGTGCATTAATATCAGTCCCATAACCCCGACCGAGCAAAGCAATTTACAGCACTTTTCCAATCATAAATCATTGAAACTTTAGTGTTAATTAATTGGGTGCTTAATCATTTGATAATTAAGTGATTTGTTGTCGCTTTTTAATATCGCAAAATAATTGTTAAATATTGATTTCATATTTTAACTATACTTTAAGCAAAGTTGAAATTGAGGAATTGCAAATACTTATTAAGAAAATAATACATAAATTTTGGGAAACCAATTAAATTTGAATTATTATCTTATTGGCCAAATTATGGTTTTATTAAGGTATTAAAAAGTAGATAATGTTTATGCAAAATATAAAAATGCAAAGCCTTAATATTATAACAAGGTAACGGGTACCTATTTTCTCTTGGCTAACTTGACCTTTTATATTTAGCCGCTATTGCTTATTAATGGTTTAATTATAAATAGATTATATTTCCACAAATAGTTAACCTGTGTTAATCACTCAATAAGCCAACAAATAAAAACTGATGACAGCGAGCGGCTACCTCTTAAAATATTTATGGAACCAAGCCCCTGTGTTTTGTGTGCTTCGAAGTACTAGCTGATGATATTCCTTTTACTTATAGGCCTACCCCTCCTTTTTGGGCCATGTTTAGATTTTATTCTTTGCCAGACTAGACCTCTAATTAGAATTAACTTGCCGGGTAGCCCGAAAAATGTAGAAGACCCTTAGTTAGCGGTCACTTAACCCCAGAAATAATTCATTTCCGAGGGTGTCACGGTGTGACATTATGTGCAGCGATTCCTTCACCCTTCACCCTTCTCCCGCTGGCGTCAACGCCCCAGGACCTAATCCTTGTCTCCTGCTTATCGCGGTGACCCATCGCCCCGACTCCCCTCCGGTGGGTCACTGTCTCCGCAAGCGGATATAATCTCACACTCGACCGCCGTGGAACGTGATGAGGTACTAATGTACTTTTTGCATGTCGGCCCTCCACCCCAGTCGACCACGCCCCCTTAAGTACTTGCCCACGCCCACTCGGTTCGGTTCGGGTTCAGTTTTAGCATTTGCCCTTTTCCCTGGCCGTTAATTGAAGTAAAAATTGTAAATTTAAAGCGGCATATTCTAAAATAGATAATCGTGTGGGGGCGTCCGTGGGATAATGCCACGTTGCCACTTGCCGGGGTGAGAAATGCACAATTACCACGGATAAGAACCGGATCTGGCATCTAATTAGAGCGAATGTTACGGCTACAGATGGAAGCTGCTAATGATGGATGTGTGAGAGAGTGTGTAAGAGTGTGTGAGTACGAAGAGAGAGATAGAGTACAGAGTAGAGAGAGACACCAATACACCTGACCTAAGGTGACGCTTGAAAGCATGCTACGGATAGTGAGAGATAATATTCTAGCCTTTCCAATATCCACAGAGATTCCATTAAAAAAGCCGCACAACTTATTTCATTTCGCAAATTTATTTAAGCAAATTTTTCGTGTTGTTTTTGTGGTTTGTTCTTCAGCATCTTGCTTGATTTGTGTTTGCTTGCTTGTTTCGTTTTCTTTTTACAATAAATAATAAATAAATAAATAAATAAATAAATAAATAGTAAATTACAAATTAAATGACCTAAAACGCAAAGTTTAACAATTCTCTAGATTTTGTTCGTTTCTTGTGAAATTTTGCGCTGCCTTTCAAGCGTTCAACTTTTAGCTACAATTCTTTGTGATTTTGTTTTGTTTAATTTTTTTTGTACAACATTTGCGTTATTTACGTTTGGAAAATTATGCGAGCCGAAAAGAGACAGAAAGATAGAGCCAAACATTTTACATTTACATTACTTTTTTGTTTTCAATTGTAAGCCAAATGTGTGAAAGCCAGAGAGCGATAGTGCTTAAATGCGTGTGTTTGTGTGAGTGAGTGCATGAGAGAGACAGACATAGATACATAGAGAGAGACAGAGGGAGGGCATTACATCATGATACATTGTTCCGAATCTGATCGCTTGGTTTTAATTACACAAATAAGTAAATTTGGGAGATTACAACTAGAAATAAATAAATTACACTAAGTGAACAATTCTTAATTTGTGGTTGTTGTTGTTACATCAATTTGGCTAAATGTGTGTAGAGGGGTGTGCGTGTGTGAGAGAGACAGATATGTATGTGGATGTGTGGTGAGAGGGAAAGAGAGCAAGGGAAGGCTTTTCTCTGTTCTTCACGCCATATCGCTTCTGGCGATTCTTCTCTTGCTCTGCTTCTTCTCGGAATTCTTCTTTCTCCTCCTCTTCTTCTGCGCCTTCTTCTTCATCATCTTCTTCATCATCTTCTGCTTTTGCTTTCTTATTTCTCGGGGAACTCAACAAAAGTGTGCTTGGGCATTAAACATGTTGCTGTTGCAACTGCAATCTCTGTTGCATGTTGCAGGTGGCCTGTTGCTCTGGTGCATTGCAGTTGCTGTTTTTTTCATATTTTTTTGTCGTGTGAAACAGTCCGTGCGTAAATAACTCAACAATTGTGCGTTGGGAAAGGGGAATTCGGGGTGTTTTTTGGGGGAAAATTGTGCAGTTGCAGTTGTTGTTTTGCAGATAGTTTGACTAGCACCAAACTCTCGATAAATGGCAACCCCTAAGGAACTAGGGGATGCATAAACGTATTTACTTAACTCTGTTGCTTTTGTTTTTGTTTTTTTTTAATAAATTATAGGGTAGCGAGGGGTGGTGGGGGAGGATAGTCAGTGCAGGCAAAGATTGCAAAAGTCCGGATCGCGTCCTGCCCCATTAACGAGTGGAAAATGTCTAGAAAATTCGCTTTCCTTTCTGGGTTTGCTTTTTGATTTTTTCGGGGCTTCTCGTCATTCTTTGTGTCCCTGTCTTGTTGTTGTTTTGTTCAGGTTGTTGTTCTTGTTGGTTTTTGTAGTTTTTCTGTTTCAGCAATTCAATGTTTGTTTGGTTAATGCTTCAGCTCTTTTTTGGCCTTCTTGGAGGGACTTGTTGATTTCTTGGCCTTGGTTTCTTTCGTCGCCGTTTCCGACTTCGATTTGGACTCACGTGCTTCGCGGGCCTCGATGATGTCATCGCCAATGATGTCATCGTCGTCGTCGTCATCATCATCATCGGCCTCCTCGTCATCGTCGCCGGCGATACCTGTAATATCACCAATTTCATCGACTCCATCATCAATATCATCATCATCATCGTCCTCGTCCTCGTCATCATCATACTCGTCGTCCTCGTCCTCGTTGTTGTCAGTGTCGTCGGCGCCAGTTGCCGCTGTCCCCGGAGCAACACCTGCAACACCTGGTGTTGCAAGCGGCCCCAAGGTCGCCGCACTGGCCACCAGATTATTATTATTATTGTTGTTAATGATGCTGTTCTGGTTGTTGGTTAGAGTGTTCTTGGTGACTGTTGTTGTCGCATGCTGGGCTGATGTTGCATGTTGCAGTTGCTGCAGTTGCAGTTGTTGCAGCGGCTGCTGCTGCAGCAGCTTGTTTGTTTGTTTCTGTTGTTCGTCAATTGCAAGGGTGCTACTTAAACTAGTTGTGCCACCACTAACACCATCTACAAGTGCGTCTTCATCGTAAAAAACATTTTGTTCACCTTCGTTGTTGTTGCTGCTGGCAGCCGCAGCCTGGGCGGGCGCCACGGCAGCGGAAACGGACTCGTCGGCGGCATTTCCGGCGGCCACGGGCTCGGCCACATTGCCGGACTCGGCGGGCAGGTCGACGCCATCGGAGATGCCAGAGCTCACCGAGGAGGCGGCAGCAGGGGCAACTTCATCCAGGGTCTGGGCGGGAGCAGCGGCCACCGAGCTCTGCTGGGCACTGGCGGCGGGCGCAACCTCATCATCGTCGTCCTCATCATCGTCATCTGAAGGGATACAGGAGATATTAGTTATAAGATCCCACCTTGCCTGCTCCTTACTCACCTCCCAGGATGTCATCGAACAGCCTGTCCAGATAGTCATCATCATCGTCATCCTCCTCCTCATCATCATCGCTGGCCGTGGCCGCCGGGGCAGCCTGTCCCTGGGGCGTGTCATCCTCCTCCTCATCGTCGTCGTCCTCCTCCTCGTCATCATCTGAAAGTCCCGAAATCAAAAGAACTTTGTTACCCAAGGAGAAGGGCCCACAGGGGGAGAAGTCACAGAAAATGTCGGTTAATAAAAGCAGGACAAATATCATTTTTGGCTGGTGGTGCGCTTTGCATATTTTTGCTCAGTGGTTCAGTGGTTCATACAGTTCGGTGGATCATACAGTTCATACAGTTTACAGTGGTGCTGGTGGTGAGTGCGGCCGGGTGCATTCAGTGATCTAAAAAATCATTGTGGGTCGAAACCTACCATCATCATCGTCGATCAGATCTCCCAGATCGGGCTCATCATCATCGTCCTCGTCATCGTCATCGTCCTCATCATCGTCGGCGGGAGCCGCCGCCGGAGCTACGTCATTGTTGACCGCCTGCTGGCGGGACACCGCTCGCTCGCTCCTCGAAAGCCGCTGAAGGGGCGACGCCTCGATTTGCAGCAGCAACGCGCTCAGCACGCACAGCAAAATCACGAACTTCATTTTGTTAGATCTATAAATTGAGAAAAGGGAAGGAATAAGTTAGGAGTTAAGTAGAAAAATATATAAAAAATTCATTAAGTCTTATATGTTATTTTTCGATTCAGTTCCATCTTTACAAGTCCCTGAAAGAACTCCCATTGCCTTAAAATCTCTCGTTATTTCTCAAACACTTTAGCCACTGTATTGCCACCTTTTTTTCTCCGTGCAATCACTTTCTTTTTTACACACAACTGGGAAAATTACACATTTAGTGGTACACAAGCTTCGGTCAGCAGTTGTTCGGTCAATAAGCCAGCCACTAAAGAAAGCAGACAAAGGAGCGCCGCGCCGCTCGCTCGCCTGAGAGTGCGAGTGTAAACATGTTTTTGAGCTGCGCCTCAAAGCCGCCGCCGGCGAGCTGTTCACATGTCCAGTTGCTGGCACTTGACACACAGCACACAGCAGCAGCAGCAGCAGCAACAGCAACAGTTACAGTTGCAACACCACCAACATCAGTGACTTCCAGTGACTTCAGAAACAGCAACAGCAACCTGAGCAACAACAACACCTTTTTGGACAGCTGCAGGCGCCACAGTGGCAGGTGAAGGTAAAGCGCTGAGCGAGTCTTACACTCTCTCTCTCCCCGAAATCGGAGGTTTAAGTAACCAAATATTAAATAATGCCGAGTTCTAGGGTTATCTTGAAGCATTTTCCAGTTTAAAAAGAGGTATGAAACTATTTTATTATATTTCTAAACTATTTTGTTAAGGGTACTTCCACATTCGGCTTACTCTAATCCGCGACAGGTATCATTGTTGTTGCTGGCGCTATGTTGCTGGCGTGCTGTTGCTGTTGTTGCCATTGCTGGTGGCTTTTTAGCCATGACAATCAGCACGACCAACAGCCAACGGCAATAGCAAACAACCGCAGCAATTGTTGCCGTTGTTGCTGCTGCTGCTGCTGCTGTTGCTGTTGCTCTTATTGTCGCAGTGTCAAGTGCGGCTGCTGCGGGCTCAGTGAAAGCGACTTCGACGTCGCTGCTGCTGCTGCGTGGCCGCTTATTGAAAAATGAGCAAAGCGCTTTCTGGAAATCAAGTCCGGCGCTGATAAGCAAACGGCAAAGTGGCCATAAAGCAAAGTGAAAACCCAGTGACCCACTGGCCAACTGCAACAACAGCAGCAGCTTCACTGGCTTGAGTGGACTTTCAGTTTCTGGTTTTAGGGCTCAGTTTTGATAATCCGCCAAGTCGCTGTTTTATGGCCTTTCAATGTATCAAGTTCCGCGAAGTGGAAGACAACCAGCAGCGCCATCCAGAGCAACCAGAGCAGCGCAACAGCTCCGCTTAATTAAAAGTTTCAGGGGGAGCACGGCTCCTGAACGGTGTTTATTAAATACCATTGCTCCTCGAGGCAAATACCTCCGAGATTCTGGCAGGGCATAGATGGTGCTGTAAGTTCCTGAGTTCTGGGAGCGAAAATATGATGACATATCCCGTGGCCTAGGCAGAGGAGTCTCTCCAGAACAGTGGGTGTTAATTACTTGACAAAATATGAGACCTTTAAAGCGATTTGTTTACAAAAGTCCTAGAGACGTAATGAATTTTTATTACAAAAAGTTTATTTTATGAAGAATTTTGATTGTCTAAGTACACAGGGCTTTGAATTACTGGTATCTATAAAGTTAATTTTATACAAGTATTTTTAGAATAATTATTTTGGAGCTAGACTGTAAGCTGAGCAGAGAGGCTGACTTGTGGTGGGTTTTCTTAAAGGTATTTGGATTTCTTACAATAAATCTCTAATCCAAGTTAGTTAATAATTTATATAAGCAATTTTCCCACTGCAACCACTGTAGAATCCCCTTCATTTTCTCAGCTTTCCCACGGTTAGAAGCGTCCTTCTGTTTCGAAGTACTTATAAACTCCTGCCTATTGAAGTCTTGAGGAAATTGCATTTACTTTTCACACCGTCCTCATGCTCCTCCTCCCGCCACAATGCACTTTTATCTGCCATTTTTCTCTCACCGAAACTCGGAACATTTCACGCGTCATGCCGCAAGAAAAGCGTCGCGGGGGCCAAGGAGCTCACAGAGTTTGGTGGAAGGGTTGATGGCTTGAAGGGTTGAAGGGTAAAAACTGAAGGGCAGGCAACAATGCAATGCAAAACTTCTGACAAGCGTGGGACACAGGGAGAGCCAGTGAGATGGGGTGAAGTTTTTGCCTTTGAATCACTTGCCTCGCTCTCTCTGTCCCTCTGTCTTCCTCTTCATCGGTTCTTCTGCTGCTTCTTCTAGCAGCCACTCTTCTTCTTGTTCCTGCTAGTCTATTGTAGGAACTAACTCATATGGAACGCTGCTCCCACTATACAATATTTTAATGCCCCCATAGAAAAACGCAGCTAACCGTGTGTGCATTCTACATTAATATTCATGTGCGTGATGCTGATGGCGAAGATACCGGGACTAGATGCACTCAGGGGAAAAAGGGGCACTTACAACCCTAGAAATGAGTTTTATTTGATAATATTTAATAGGACTGCTGAACAATTTTTTTTATTTTATTTTTTTTAACCAATTAAAGGTAAGAGAAATTACTTAATTCCGGAGAAGTCTATCTATACATTTCTAAGGAAAAAAAAAATATTTTTTCTGCTATTATTTATAGTTGCTGAAAAGCCTTTTATCTTTTAGTTATTAATTAAAATCCTATTAACTTTATTTTAATATATATTTTCATCCCCTTAACAATGTCAGAATTCTATTAAAATATCAAAAGCCCTTTCCTAAATTTTCTCAGTGCCTTTTGGGTCGTGTTTGCTGTGCACTTGCACGTCACACAGCCAGCAAAAATTACTTAAGCTCCACTCAGGGGAGCGTCTGAGATCGGAGGAGGAGCCTGAGGAGGAGTCGGAGAGCAGGGAAGCTATTGAAGGCGCTTGCCTGAGGCGAGGCAGCTGCCACTTGACGTGGCGATGTCCTCCTCCTCGCCCCCGGGAAGCTCAGCTCCTGGCCACCGCCTGCTATCCGCATTGTCATATCAGCGTCATATCAATAAATATGCAGGCACCACAAAAGGCCACGTGCAGACGGGATTTGCATAGTAACCTCCCCCCGCCCCCCTTCGAGCCACACCCATGTTTTCACCTGATTTCAGCCCCGGCTCTGGGATCCTTCTTTGTTCGAGTTTGTCTCATATGTTTGCGGAGCCTTGTCTTTGCAGCTGCGTTGCAGTTAATTTTCCAAGACAATGGCCTCCACGAGGTGGTGTGGAGAAATAAGCTTTACACGTGCCGCCTCAACGGCCACGCCCCCCTGTACATTTCCAGTAAGCGTTTTTCTGGGCGCAGCTGCAGCTAAGAGATTTTTTCGGTAGGGTTTGTAAATCAGAGAAAAGCAAGAGAATTGTTTCTTTGAGAGGAACACATTTCTTTTGGCGTTGAAAAGTGTGCAGGGTGAGAAAAAAATACTAACAATAATAAATTGGATTTAGAAATAAATTCAGAAAAATTCTGTTTTATATATTTCTTGAAAACTTATCCAACTCCACCATAAAGTTAATTACTCTTGCCTTCTCCTTTTCCCAATAAGTTTGGTTGTTGATCTTTTCCATCTCAAAACCTTCTACAACCTAGCTCAAAATTATATAATTATCAACAGAATTTCTTAAATTTTTCCAAGTGCACTGTCTACGCAAAAGTTGCTATCGTTCTGCCTTGTGTTTTTCGTGTTTAGCTCTCTGCCCCTCAGAGCATTTCCTTTTCGCATGCACTCGGACGTCACTCGAATTAGGACTTTGTTATCGTCGCGTCAGCGCCACCTGGCGGAACAAGCTGGCAGCTCCGGCCGGACAGGGGATTCCCCGCATTTTCCTCCTCTGACTGACAAGCTGCATAAACTTGAAACTTGGTCCACGAACAAAAGCAAAAAAAGTGTACAACGAATTGGAGCCACTCGAATTTCGTGGCAGACTTTGCTCTGTTAATAGCCTGTCCTTGCTGCAAGTTTCGTCCCCTTGAAAACCCCACACACAGCGCAGCGCATTGAGTGTGTTTTGTTTTGGCAGCAAAGTGCTGGCCAGTGTAAACAGTGTAAACTATAACTTGGCTGATTCCGATGCTGCTGTAGCTGTAGCTGGGGCTGGAGCTGGCCAGGAAACACTTAAATTAACTGCTTCAAGTCGCTCGAATGTGGGTCAGCTGGGCAGAAGAAACCTGAGAGCCACGAGAGATGATTACTCAACTTGGTTCGCTTCGGATCTGTACATAGTATAGTCTCGGTTTGGTCTGCCGACCGCAGAGCCCCAAACAACATCAGCAGCACATGTGAAAATGGAGCGGCGCATAAAAACCAGAGAAATGGCCAGGGAAAAACTGGGGGAAGCGGGGGAAAAACTGTATTGTACTTGGCCCTAAATTGCCGCAGATACAATTTATGACCCGGCCAGTTAAGAGTCCGACTCCGGGTACAAGTTGCCTTCCGCAGTTGAAAATCAATTAAAAGTTCTTGCCCAAGACGCTGTGGCCATTCCCAAGGCTGAGCTTTATGGCTCGTTTCTTTTTTTTTTTCCCCCTCACTGGGGGAAGTGTGGCAGACGGGGAAAACTATGCATGCAAACGCTTAGACTTTCCACAATTCCACAAATGAAGAAAAAAAATAAAACTGTTCAAGAGTGGAGGGTTAAATGGAACAGATCGAAATCGCTGGTAATCCTCTCCACTTTCACACTGTTTTTAGTCCAATGCTAAACTTGACTTTAAGAAGTAGGTGAGAACACTCGTATTTTCACACAGCAAAAATCGATGATAATCCTTTGAGGCTTAGCACAGCTGCTCAGATGACTGTGAAGTTTTCGTAGAAATTAATAACAGTCTAGTGGATTTATATGCTATATGTTTGCTCCAGAAATCACCATTAAATTTCCGCTGGACTAAAGTTTAAGGCAAGTGTAAGGCATTCGTTATACATTCGTAGATTTCACAAGTTTGTGTGGTTTTAAATCAAATATTGGAGTTATCAATTAGATAAGTATTGTCAAATTAAAAATACAAGGAAAACTTATATCCAAATTAGCAACAATTCTAAACTAAAATTTACATTTAAAACCTAATAATTTAGTTAGCTTACTAAAAAGATAAATAATTTGTTAACCACTGCAACCTTGAATAAAAAGAAAGATCGGCTTTAAAAATATATCCAACTGCACAAAATATTTGAAAGTCCTCCGAATTTTTATATTCCTGCACACATCAATTTAAAATATTAGAAAATCAACCTGAAGCTACACTCAATATAGTCCTTCGTTTAAAGCCATTATCCAAAGTATATCCATTGAATAAAGTAATTACAACGCAGAGAGGTCTAGGAATAGTCACACAAAACTGTATTAAACTGGCGTATAATCCTCTCGGCTGTTACACAGATTTTTCGTACATGTTTTATAATCCAAAGGCTAACCTTGACTAACAATTGATCACTGATCGTGGACACAGCACCGATAACAACCGATAGTAAGTGGGTTTTGTTTTAGTTTCGACCGATCTCCTCGAGTTGCCGTCAAAGACTGTCGCTGGCGGATCGCTTCTTGGATGGTTTTGAGTTTTCAGTGGGCTTCGGGCTTGGGTTTGGGTTCGAGGCCCCCCCTGATTCTTGGACGGTGAGACTTTCTTTTTTTTAACTGCCGCTCTTTACCTGTTTTTCTGGCGATTCGATTCGAGTCGATTGTGGATTGTAGATTCTGGCCTGAGCTTGGCTCTGCAGCTTTCGGATTTTCGAATTCAGATCTCGCTTTTCCAACACCGCCGCGCACACAACTGTCTCGCTCGACTGACCGTCTGCAACTGATCGCTGGCAGGCAGCTCCGCTTACCAGCTTACCAACTACCAACTTACAACTTGGCCAAGAGCCGAAGCTCACTCGAGAGTGCTCTCTCTCTCTGTGTGTGCGGCTCTCTGAGCCCGATTCCTCAATTAATTTGACGAGCTGGGCTGGTCCGGTCGGGTCTGGGAAAGTATTTGGCACACTAAACGGCCAGCTATAACAGTTAGCGGCTTGTCAGCCACTCCACTGCCTCTACTGGCAACTCCCGGCTCCGGTGAGTTATGATCTAAGATCCCAGATCGAAGAGCCAGCACGGACGGGCGAGTCTCGTTGATAGCAGGCAGGGCTGTGTTTTATTGCAGCTCTAAATAGAACAAATAGAAGAGATAATTTAAATTACTTTTTAAGGAATAACAACTTAGTCGCATTAATAGGAAGCATACCTAAAATAAATTGAATGCAGTTGATAGCCCAGTAACATTTTATAACCTTAGAAAATTAGTAATACTTTGTTATGTGTGAGTAAAGTGTTTTAAAAGCAATTTATTTATATTAAAGATTATATATTTTCTTTAACTATAATTATAAGAATAATTTTACAAAGCTTAGTCACATATTATGACTCACTTTATTTTAAGACTTGTTATGATTTCTAAAAAATATTTCCTAGAAGAATGCGCTGTCTAAATTGTAGACAAACACGCAACAAGTTTTTATATTTATGATGGCATTTTATTTTTGTTTTTATCATTAACCATCGCTTGCATTTAAGTATAACGAACTTTGCCATTAGGTATAACTCTAAGTTTAAAAAAAAGACTAAAGAAAATCGCTGAAGGGGTTGTTCAAATATGTATACGTAGAATAAGCTCAAGTATGACAAATTCTGAATTTAAATACAGATGGGATTCTTGTGTCATCTTTATTGCAAAACTTGCGTCTGAATGAATATTTCTAGAACATTATATAATATATATTTTCAATCGAAGCTAAAAGTAAATACTTAGCTAGAATAAAATCTTTGGTAAAGGGTTTCCCTAAACACATTTATTATAATTCTAAACTAATCCATATTCCATTTAATATTTAATAGTATCCAATCTGTGTTTGTTTATTTTTTTAGTTAAATAAAATTCTTTGCATTCACTTGCTCATTTCTCCTCGACGACTTGGCGCCACAAGTATTTGTATTTTTTGCCACCTGGAGTTGCGAATCACGGAGTGTTATATGGCAGTATATTGATTTTATTCAGTCATCGTTCCGCACCCTAACCCCATTCCGCATTCTCCTGGCCCCGATCCGATCCGGGCATATTATGCATATATAGACGCCCATATATTCACGCATTTACATACACGTATGCGGGTTTGTGGGTAAGGTATGGTTTGGTAAAAAAAGAAGCAAATACAATAATAAAAAGCATTCCTCAAGTGCTAATTTTCTGCTTCTTCGAAGTGAAATCGCAATGGGGCGGCTGGAAAAAGAGTAAATACTTTTGATGGAAATACATCCGATGATAGATTGAGCTGCAATTAATTCGATTCGCCCTGACTGCGCGTTTCATTTTCAATGTCCGGGACGAGGAAAATTGACAGTCACTGCACTGGCGCACTCAAAGTCAAAGCTTTCCCACAAAACTCGGGAAAATTGGTTACCGCCGTCGCGACGTCGACTGAGGCAGAGGCGGCGACAGAGACAGAGACGGCGACGTCAGCCGAGGCAGCAGCGGCAGCGGTTCCAACAGTAAAACGTGTTCTACTCGTTTATGGCCTCTACCGCCGCTGCTTCTTCTTGGGCAAAAGTTGTTTTTACTGTAGTGTAGCTGTCTATAACTTTCTTCGCAAGTTGTTGCTGCTATTGGCCAACTCGAGTCGATTTGAGCCAACTTAACTGGCTGTTTGGAGTGCACGGGGAGAAAAGCTGAGCCTAATCGGTTGGGAACTTCAAAAAAATCCAAATGAGAGGTGTATCAATTACCAATTAATGACTTATAAATTAATTTAATTGGGAAAGGATCATTAGAATAACACCTATTCAGCGCTAGTTGGGAATTATAGTATGATAAAGCGCAAAGTAAGCTCTAAACATAGTTTTATATTAGAAATTTAATATTATTTTCTGGTTTGCATTTCATAAAATTCCACAGACTTCTCGCTCATATAATATAAAATAATAATATTCTAGTAATCTTTAAACTAACCCTGTATTTTTCCCTTGTGTATAGTAAGTCTCTGCACAGCATTTCTGTTAACAGGTCAGTGGAGTTTTCTTAAAC
>VNJO01007343.1:0-24290 GCA_008042535.1 Drosophila tani
GACCTCTCTGATGCTCAATTCGGCTTCAGAAAGGCAAAGTCAACCATTGATGCCATAACCAAGGTGGTAGACATCGCCAGGGCTGCAATCGCAGGCCGACGCTGGAAAGGAGGGACAAAGGAATACTGCCTCATTGCGACGTTGGACATACGCAATGCGTTCAATACGGCGAGATGGTGCAGCATTATGGAGGCTCTGACCAACTTCGAGGTCCCCCCGTACTTACTCAGGATAATGGGAAGCTACTTCAATGAGCGGATCCTGAAATTTGAGACGCCAGCAGGATGGGAATCCATCGGACTGTCCTGCGGCGTTCCACAAGGTTCAGTCCTGGCCCCCATTCTGTGGAACGCCATGTACGACGGGGTACTCCGCCTAGCACTGCCAGGTCGAACTGAACTGGTGGGTTTCGCGGACGATATTGCGGTCGTAGTCGTCGCCAAGGAGCTGGCCACGGCGGAGGACCTCTGCAACAGGAGCGTGAGCATGATCCACGCATGGCTGACCAGAGTGGGTCTCCAGCTGGCCCCCCAGAAGACCGAAGCCGTGCTCGTGAGTAGCAGAAAACGAGTGGAGACTGCAACTATACGAGTCTGCGACGCGCCGATCAGATCGTCCAGAGCGATCAAGTACCTTGGGGTGATGCTAGACACGAGGCTTTCGTTCCCCAAGCATCTTGCATACGCAAGCACCAAGGCGGCGGTTTCGTTCCGCTCTCTATCGCGTATACTGCTGAACCATAGAGGCCCGAAACAGAGGTCGAAGCTGCTTTTGACCAGCGTGGTTAGGGCTACCATGCTCTATGCCGCGCCGGTATGGCAGCACGCCATGTCGACGCAGTCGTACAGCCGATCATTGAACTCCACCCACAGACTGGCTGCCCTCCGTATCTGCAGCGCATTCAGGACGGTATCGGATCAGGCTGCGTTAGTCCTGGCAGGGACTCCACCACTCGATCTCCTTGCCTCCGAGCAGGCTTCTGTATACGAGCAAGTTCGCGGAAGAGCCCTAACTCCTGGAGAGAGAGGAGCGGCGCGCGCCGTGGCCAAGCGGACGACCCTGGCATCATGGCAAACCCGTTGGGAGAGTTTATCTAAGGGACGCTGGACCTTTCGGTTGATCCCAAACCTGGAGGCCTGGACCAGCAGACATCACGGCCAGGTGAACTTCTACCTGGCTCAAGTGCTGAGCGGACACGGCTGTTTTCGTGGCTACCTACACAGGTTCGGCCACGAAGCCAGCGGAGCATGCGAGTGGTGCTCAGACGGAGTCGAGGAGTCGGCAGAGCACGTACTCTTCAGGTGCGACAAGTTCGCGATGGAGAGACACGCTCTGGAGGAGGAGTTGAACGCAGCGATCTCGACGGACAACCTGGTGAATATCATGCTTCGCAGCGACGCCGACTGGCAGAAGGTCAGCGACTTCGCCGCGCTCATCATGACCAGACTAAGGTCTGACGAGCAACGAAGACGAGAAGTACGGTAAGGGTTGGGCCCTCTGCTTTCGCGAAGCAATGCTTTGCGGCGGTACCGAGGAAGTGTCGGACCCTCCTGTATTAACACCCAACACTCCTGTATTTAACAAATCCATGTTGGCATGGATAAATTACTGATCTACACAGTTGCTGCAAAGGAGGAGTTCATGTTGCAACCTTTTTTGTGGAGAGGAATGACGAATGATTCCTTCCAAGTAAGGGGAAATTGGGATGTTTATAACGACAAATAAACAATATTAAAAGAGGACTGTTAAGTGCCTCGGCACAATACCTAAGCACACAGCCTGGTATTCCATGGGGACCTGGCGAATAAGCCGGTTTATCACGTTGAAGATCCAAAAAAAGCGAGTTTTCGTTTAAGCTAGGACTGAAGATTAGGTTTGATTAGGGCATGCTATAAGAATAGGTCTGGTTTGAATCGGATGATGGAGATAAGTAGTTTAAGACAACTGGGC
Source organism: Drosophila tani (assembly GCA_008042535.1). Taxonomy (NCBI): domain Eukaryota; kingdom Metazoa; phylum Arthropoda; class Insecta; order Diptera; family Drosophilidae; genus Drosophila; species Drosophila tani. The sequence goes on from VNJO01007343.1 coordinate 1,951, forward strand.
AAAAAGATCGGCGATTGTCTGATCATTGATTACTGTCGTATTTTCAAATAAAAGCGATGATGTTGACAGAATAATAAAACTGTTTTGGGTCCTGCGCGAACTGAATCCTACAACGAGTCAAATAGTTTTTATAACACTGCGCGTTAAGCAATGTGAACTTAGACCGAGCAGCTAAATAGCATGAATGGACAGCTTGAGAACCGTTACACTTAAATTTAGAATAGAGATTGGACTTATTGTTTTTGAGGCGAGCTAACTTTTTACTAGATCAGGGTGGATTATTTCAGATAGACGGATAGTATAACGGAACACATTTGTTAAAAAAAGGAATTCATGGTATTGTATAAAATATATATGGCACCAGCCATGTTAGTGCACATGTAGAGATCGGACCAATTGAAGTCAGATATGAAATTATTCAGCCGTCGAAAATCCGCCTTGCGAAAGCAGTTGACTTTTTAATCTGGCCGATCAGACTTCTTCTCCATAGCAGTCCCAATATCGATAGTTACATCGAAAATTGGATGGTATACTATAGATGTTTGGCAGAACTCAAACCAAACTGACTCTTGCCGGTTCAGAGACAAAGCAGAGATCGAGCAAACGATCTAAGGAATATCGTACATGGTTGACTTAAGACAACAAAAAGTCAAACAAGCCATCAATAAAGTCGTGACGTGCAGTAGTCAAAAGTGTGTTTGAGGGTTCAGTTGTGGACCAAATAGCTCCAGGAATGTTAAAATCACCTAAAACAACTAAATGGTCCCTATCAGAGACCGCCTGAATATCAGAAAGGTGGTTCCAATAAGTAGGAAGTTCCGACAAGGGGGGAAGGAACATCTAATAAAACCGAAACTACCATTAAAGGAATTCAACATCGTTGCATTCATCTAAAGTTATTAATTCAGACGTGAGGTTGAGGAGTCAACCACAATGAGGACACCCCTCGCCTGGAAGGCCTATCTAGCCTGTACGTTGTGTACACAGCTGAAAAAACTTCAGAGCTAAGAATCTCCGGCTTTAACCATGTTTCTGTGAACATAATCACCTGGGATGCAAACGAAAAACTATCAGAATACAATTTAGGAAGCTTATTACGTAAGCCTCTTACATTCTGATAGGAAAGAATGAAAGAATTTCTTAGTTTTTTGGAACGGACGACATAGATTGCACAGTGGTTTTTTCGGGCCTGGGTAGACTAACTCCTACAGGCCGTCTTTTTTTTTTTCTTAGCTTCGTATTCCTTAACAACAATGTGCTTTGGCCGGAAATTCTCAAAGCACATTATCCTAAAAAGTTCGTTAGGGACATTTATTTTGAAAGATGAAATATTTCTAGCATAAGAAAATTCGAATTTTTCCACCTACATTTTAGATATTTCGGCTTTAATGCGACCTAGAATATAGGTAAATTTTTGATCAGGGGAAAGCCGCGAAAAATATATATGTATCGTTGGTGGAATAGCAAAAAGGGCTTTTGGCAAGACATTTGTAGTACCAATTTCGGCCGGTATCTCAGGCCTGATACCCTGGGGAGTTTTCTGGATAGGGTTCTGTGTGGTCATTGATTGTGACCCCTAAGCAGACACAACGGATATTACTGTAGGCGCTGCCCCTCCCGCGGCACATTCGGAGGCTAAATCTTTTCTCGACCCCAATCTTAATACCATTGGGGTCGTGGGCTGTGCCGAGGGAGTCAGCTGTTGAGAACCCGCGGCGAGTTGTTGGGATCCGCCCCAATGCGGTGTGCAACCGTGGTTTTTTTGGGCTTAGGAGACTCGTTTAATAGCTTAAGGCCATTAAACTGGGAGCCAAACGCCAGAAGCACCTCATTTGTTTTATGAAAACTAACAAGTAGGTCCTTAAAACCATTTTTGATTTCCCGCGTAAAAGGAAAATTATGTCCCCTTTCAACCTCGCGACATGTTTCACAGCAGTAACGCAGTCCAATACTTACAATAATTTCAGCCGTCGGTCTGTGCAATCAATGAACTCGATGTGCAGAATATTATCACAAAGTCAACAACCGATATTAGGGTCATCATTAGAAATTACCTTCTTGCAGGTTTTAATTGCAAAGACAATATTAGAGGACATTTTAGTGACTTAGAAGAAATCAGAAGTTGAGAGAAAATAAGAGTAGTTACGTGCACTAAGAGAGAGAGAGAAAGAGCGAGCAAGAGAGCGAGAGTTCGGAAGCTTAAACCGTCAAGCTATAATATCGGCGTAACGGATAAAGCACAAAGAGGAATGCAAAAATGAATTTAAGCAATCGCCGCACCAAAACTAATTTTGCAAATTCACAGTGAACAATACCGGTTTGTCACATGAAATTAACTGAGCAGAGAACAATGAGTAGCTGTCAAACACTGTATCACGCATGCTATGTATCAGAGATGCCGCTGTATGTAAAAAAAGATTTTCTCGCTTTTCTGTTAAAATTTGTCCTGAATTTTCTTTGCTATAAACCTCACGGAGCTCGAGACCTTTCCAAAGAATGCAAAACAGTGGAAATCGGTAGAATAAAAAAGATTTTGTCAATGTTTAAATTTTTGGTCCCGATGGACTTTCCGTGGGAAATGCCTATATGAGTCATCTTATTGTTTTTCTTGAAGTATATAATTTAGTCAAATAAAATAATGCCCGGTGACTTTGGACCCTAATTCCTAGATTCTAGAAGACGAATCATAAGTCTTGTCTCTCACTAAGAAGTCCAGAATGATTTATGCGGTCATCTGTTAGAAACTTATAATCTGTACCAGACTGACCCAAAACTAACGTAACTTTAATAATTAATTTTATTTGTTAAATCATAAGTCCATATACACTACTGGACAAAATAATAAGTACATAGGCATGGTGCCACTTTGTATGGTTATTGCTCGATTCTTTTTGAATATATGCCTGCCAATTGTTTATATATTAAAAAGTTACAGTATGGCGAATCATTTAAATAAAAAATGTGAGGGGTTTACCGCGTTTTTTTAATGCAATGCTTAAATTTGTGGTAAATGGACGTTTTCGGCCTGGCCAAAATAATAAGTACACCAATTCTACAAAGCCTACAATTCGAACCGTATTAAAATTTTCCCTCTGTTTTCTTAATAGTAGTAATCTTATGATATTATTGAGTATATTAACATTTTGAAATTCTTTGTTGATTCTTTTTGGCATACTAAAAATAAGTTTGTGAAGAGTCCCCTCTGGAATCTCATACCGGGTTTTTTGCAGAAATTTCCACAATACTTGGGCGTTTTTAAACGTATTTTGGCACAAATACAAAGTTTCTAGTCTCTCCATAAGTTTACAATTGGGTTTAAGTCCGTAGACCGACTTCGACAACTTATAACGTTACCTTGTTTTCTCAGGCATTGATCCTGGCGTGGGTTTTATGTCGTTGTCCTGTTGATAGAGGAATCTCAAGGACATTTTTTGTGGCAGTAAACGGTTCGCATAATGTCTGTTAACTTATTTTTATAACCGAATCGTGTCATAATCCCACTTATGCGATGTATCGGACAAAGACATGACGAGATATATAGCCCCAAAATATTACTCATCCGTCACCGTGCTTGAGGCACTTCTATGTGTAGCGGACGTCAAATTATTTGCCTTTTGGTCTTTTTGCCTTTATGAACATGTCGTTTGGAGTCATTATCAAACAGATTTATATTTATTTCGGAGTTCCATAAAATAATATTTTACTCCCTCGACCCATCTGGTCTAGAGCACCCCAAAATATTTTCCACAATATTTTTGCGCCATCTGAATTTTTATTTTCTTGAAGTAACGAACTTTTTAAGTAAGCACTTTTTTATTGTAAGGTATTCTGAATACAAATACATCAAGGCTTTCAGGGTTTTCATCATTTCCCGAAGACTTTTTCTTTTTTTTAAGATATAAAGCATATTGGTCATCTTCAACACTTCAATTTTGATTTGGTCCATCCTAAGTGTTTTTTTTTCACTTGTCCATTGTTAAAAATGTAAGAAGTTATTAAAAAACAATATATTTTGAGCCTAATTGTCGATTAAATACTTCAAAATTGAAAAATAACACCGGTGTACTTATTATTTTGGCCAGGTCAACACAAATTTATTCATAGCATTAAAAGAACGCGGTAAACCCCTATATTTTTTTATTTAAATGATTCGCCATACTGTAACTTTTCAATATATAAACAATTGGCAGGCATATATTCAAAAAGAATGGAGCTATAACCAAACAAAGTGGCACCATGCCTTTGTACTTATTTTGTCCAGTAGTGTATGTATATTTACTTAAATTTAATTAATACTTACTCCTTTTAGAACATAATTTTCTTGTTCAAGTTTGTTTATTCTGTTCTCCAATGACACCACATATTCTTTTCTTTTTTTACGAGATAAGTAAGCAGACTCCCGATTTTTGATCATACGTTGCTGTTTCTTGTACATCTTTTCATCAGCTGTAAGACTTTTTAAAAATTCAAACTTAGGACTGTCATTTGTTTGTTTGCACATTTGATTCACAGAATGAGGTGCTTTTTCATGTTCTTTTATCTGCAAATCTGAATTCTGTTCCTTTTTTAACCTTTCTGTGTTGGTCTTCTTAAGAACGATTTTTGGAATATTAGAGCCGATGGTACCATTAATCTTTGAAAAAGCCTTAGTTCCGTTTGGGTGAATCTTTTGCATTAGCGCTTTATAGTCGCGTGAGGACAAAACTATTGTCTTTGGTTTTAGTGGTGCATCAATAGTTTTACTTGAAGTAGGCAACAAGTTTGGTATTTGAGGACTATGGGGCGCCTTTTTAATTACCGGCTTAAAGCTGAAAACACTAGGACGATTCTGCGAAATGTTAGATGTAAAAGAAGTAAGTTCCGTCGATGTATGCGGTTTTAAATTATCTATTTTAGATATATTTGTCATATTATTGCAGAAATTTGTATTAAATTGTCCATTGTCCCCTGATTTAATACATAGGCCAACTTTAGCTGACTCAACAAGGGCTTGGGTAAGCGGTTTATTTTGTGAGACATCAGATATATCACTTTGAACTCCACTTGAAGAGCTGCCACTAGAACTGCTACAACTTCCTGTAGGAGACGGCGTATTACGATCCTGTGTATATAATCCATTGCTGTCGCATCCCAATTGGCTTATGGTATTGTGATTTAAATAGCTAATTAGGTCGTCAACATTTTCAGCTTCATCGACACAGGACATGGGATTGGAATTTCGTTGACTTCGTTTAAAATATGGAAGTTCAGACAACGGTGATATTGAGTCCACACAATAATTGAAGTCATTTATATGATTTGAATGATACAGTTCCGAAAAGACATGGTCATTTCGAACATCATGTAATAATTCATTTAAGTCTAGTGATGTATCGATATGTGTGTCAGATGTATTCATAATATCGTCTAACATATTATTATCATACTCATTCTGTGCGATTGTTTCTAACAACGACATATCGTCTGAAAAATACAAATTTCGACATTTTAATTATTATGGTACCTGTTTAATTAATAATTATACATAAATTAATTAACAATTTATTCATAATAAGGTATATTTTTCATTTTTATAAAAAAAAAAAAAAAAAAGCTAACTTCGGTAAATTGAAATTTGTATACCCTTGCAGTCTGCAATTGGTGGTGTTGGTGGTGTTGAAAAAATATCAAAATTTGTAAATGTTGTAAATTTTAAATTTTACATGTACAATTTTACATTTTCATATAAATCTACCGATCGCTTTTATGGCAGCTACAGAATATAGTTGTCCGATTTTTCTAAATGTTTTTATAAATATACGGTAAATATAAGTTAATATTTTTTTACATTAATTTCGCCATCATTCCTATGGCAGCTATACGATAAATTTTATTTTTTTATAAGTTAATAATTTTTTTACATAAATTTCGCCATCATTCCTATGGCAGCTATACGATATAGTGGTCCGATTTCGGCCGTTCCGACATATATACTGCGTGCCAAAGAAAAAAGATTATGCTGAAAATATATGCCGATAGCTCAAAAACTGATTTTTTTACTTATTGACGTTTTTTGTCGTGAAAAAATTAACTTTTAATTAACGATATTTTACAACAAAAAAGTCAAGAAATAAAAACTAATTGGGTAATCGCAAAAACCGTACGCTACTCTTTGCATAATGTATCTAAAAGTATTCAGCTTATATTTCAGAGAAATCGGCCCAATAGTTTACTAGATTTTGATGACGGCAGTTCTTAAAATGTAGTTTCGAGATAAACGCAATTGAAACAAGTGGGGAAGCTACTGTCGAGTGTGACCGACTGTAAGATACCGGGTACCCAAAGCATTGTGGGTTAAATTAAAAAGAATATGAACATGGAAAAAAGAAAATGTTAACAAATGTTGCTAGAAACATGTTGAGCAACACCCAAAAAAGATAAGTGTTGCTAGGAACATGTTGAGCAACACGCAATGGCGTGCCAACAAAGAAGATGAGTAACACACAAAAACTTTATTGTTTAATAACTTCCATATTTATCATCCGATTTTACTCAAATTTTTAGAACACGTCCGTTAATGCTTACTAATTTATTTAATCTATTTACTTTAAGCCGAAAATCACTAATATAGCTAATGTAACGGGCGTGCCCAATTTTTAAAACAAACTTGATCTGCGTGAATCCAATGTTGTCACCAAATTTGGTAACTGTAGATCTTATAGTCTCTGAGATCTGTTGTTTCACACGGACGGACGGACGGAGAGACGCACAGACGGACATGGCTAAATCGACTCGGCTGGTGACGGTGATCAAAAATATATATACTTCTAGGGTGGGTACATATACCTTATACTTTATAGGGTCTCATTCTACCTGGTACATACATTCTCGGCTGGCACTAACATTGCAGGAGTATGCTAGGAGTATGCAAAAGCGCTCACTTTAAATCGCTATAACTTCTGATCTAATTTGAGTTGGGATGTGGCCAAAGTCTTAAACTATTCTTTAAAGTGAAACAAATTTTAAGAGATTAAAAAAAATGTATACAGGCAGCTCCGGTTTTCACTTTCACAAGATTGTCTCGTTTTCGTTTTCGAAAACAAAAAATCAGTGTTTCAATTTTCACGTTCACAACACTTTTTCGTTTTCAAAAACGTGCAAGTTTGTCTTGTCGGAATGAAAAGTAAATGTCCTTTTCTACATCAATTCGGTTCTTAAATGTAAAAGGAAAAAAATAGTTGACTCGTTGGGCTATTGATGTTTATATCACACCATCAGTAGATCAATCTAGTTTGTATTTACTTTTTAAATAACTCTTTTCCGACCCCACCTTAAATTAGGGAAAAAAATATTTGCCGCCGGCAACATCTTTCGCTTTGTTTGGCATTGCTGCCGTACTGTTGATGGAACAAAACAATCTGGTCGAAATGCTTTTAAATTTAAAAGGTGGTCATTAATAATGTTCAAGGAGGATAAAATAAGGTTTCAATAAAAAAAAAATAGTTTATTTTAATGTTAAAATAGAATTTTAACCAATAAAAAAGGTGAAGTGATCAAACGACATTTTATCGTGGCACTTATTGACCGGAGCGACGAGAATGGAAAGATGACCGAGCCAACTGGAAACTTTGTGGGAGGGGGCCGATCTAGAGATGGTGGACAGGGAGTTAATCCCATCCATACCGAAGGCGAATGTACTCTTCCCATCGCAATCCAAGGGGACCATGCGCTGAAGCTACTACAGCGACAAAACCCCGACATCCCAACCGCTGACTGGAGGATCCTCCACATTGCGAGCCCACTAGCCAAAGAGGCGGGCCAATGTATGTTCGTTCAAAATAACAAAGAGGCGGAGGATGTCCTGTATCCACAATTCGGGAAGATGGCGTGATTGCCATGGAGCAAGGATCCGTCGACACAGCCTTGGTTCAGGAGCCATGGTAGCTTCCTCCACCGGAGGAACTCAGGAGCCTATTAGAATCCGGCCCGAAAGACCAGCAACTGCTCGTGGGCGCAGACGCTTGCGTGTGGGGGAGCCCGGACATCAACGACAGAGGGGAATCACTCTTAGAATTTATACTTTCAACCAACTTATCTTTAGCATATGTGAGGGAGGACCATACATAAGTTGGCCCCACTACATCAAATGTACTAGACATAACACTCTTCACAATACAAATTACTATGCTATCGGGATGGAGAGTCCTCGAAAGACCATCCTTCTCAGACCACAAGTATATATTCGTATTCGAATTGGAACATTCGCCAAAGCTGACAGTCTACAGAAACCCTCGAAATACAAACTGGGAAAAGTATAAAAAGACAATCAAGACAACGCTCGCAACACGCCCAGGCATAGTAAAATTCACGGAAAACATAGAAACGTCCCTAGAGACGCTTTCCAAGGAATTATTGGATGCATCATGCCCAGTACCGAGGACTAAATAGAGAACCTTTTGAACCAAAGAAATAACCTCAGAGAATTTTTTCAGATTCGCCAAGCAGGCGAAAGCTGATGTCATCCACGAAGAATACAAAACCCTACTTAGAAACTACAAGAAAGCACTACGCAGGGCGCAAAGAATCTCAAGAAGAAACTTCTGCTCCAATATCGAGACGGTCCCAGACACGGCTATACTCCGAAAGTTGTTAGCAAAGTAACCTACCGTACAAAGTCAGCTTAAACGCGACGATGGACAGTGGACTGAGGGCAGCGAAGAGACCCTAACAGCACACACTTCCGAGGATGCACGAAGGTCTCCGATGCCAATGAGCACCAGGTCCTGGGCAACTGGGATAGAAAACCCACCAACTGATCTACTATTCTCCAGACTCCAGGCCATAGACTCTTTTGCGGGTATAAAAGCACCAGGACTAGACGAAATATTTCCAGCCATGCTACAGGTGATCAAAGAGAGCCCTACATGGCCCTCCGCAATATACACAGCTTGTCTAAGCACGGGCTATATCCCTATCCAATGCAGGACCTCTCGGATTGTCTTCCTGCCAAAAGTAGGAAAATCCAGCCACATGAGCCGCAAGGATTGCAGACCGATAAGCCTCACATCATTTTTACTAAAAGCACTCGAAAATCGATGGACCTACACATCAGAAATTATGTTGGCTCTAAGATGGAAGGAGTAGGAGCGGGCATTTATTGTACAGACCCTGAGATAAGGCTGTCATATAAGCTACCGAGGCAATGCAGCATATTCCAGGCAAAAGTCTTCGCCACTAGGAAAGCAGCAGAGGCCACGCAGAGTATAAACCGCCAAGACGAGGCGGTCAACATATTCGTAGACAGCCAAGTGGGGATAAGATCCATGCAGTAGTCAGCGGTCTGTTCCAAAAATGTACTGCCGAGCAGGGAGTCACTAGATATCCTCAGCAGGACAAAGTCAGTACGAATCTACTGAGTTCCCAGCCACCAGGGCATCGATGGAAACGAGGCAGCGGACGATCTTGCAGAGGAAGGCGTCAGGCTGGCGAATGACAGAATGGAGAACGTGTCTGGTTCCTTAAGAACGCTTCCAAGCGAGCTAGAGAGACGGGCCGACGTGCGAATCAAAAGAAGGTGGAGGAACTGCACAACCTGCAAGATCTCGAAGATCATGAGTAAGGAATGCAATGATAAACTCAGCCACTTCTAGTGGGAATACTCACGGGACACTGCCTGGCTGCGTCGCACGCAGTTAAGCTTGGCATCAGCACCATTAAAAATGGTCGATTTTTTTTATTACTTTTGATAAAATTTTATTTATCTTTATTATTGTTTACTTCCTAGTGCTACAAGTATTATAATATCCTTAATTTAATGCACTATTCACTATACCGCGTTTAAAATTGGTACTTAATATTAAATTGCGTTTTAAAATTATAGAAAATAAAATGAAAAACTTTAATAAAATCAATAACAAAAATTTGGTGATTAACAATTCATTGTACAGTATAATGTGTTTGTTTGAAAGTGGTCCAGTAAAATAGTTTTAAATTTGTGTTTGTTAGATATTACTTTTAAATTATTAATTATTCCAGAGTAGTATAGCGTTGTAGTAGAAATTCTTTTTTGAACTCTCAAGTTTGCATTTGATATACCTTGGGTTGTTTGCTTGCCTAGGCGATGCAAAGATTAATAAATCAAATAGGTATGAATATAACCTTGTGCAAAAAGTTTAATACTTTAAATTGAATCAAGCTTTTATAATGCATGTTAAGTAGCTTGTTTGTATAAACCAGGGGTGCTCAGTCCTATGGCACGCGGGCACATTTGTTTTTGTTTTGGCACTTAGCATACGGAGCGGTACTTGCCATACTTTCCTGAGGCACACGCCAGGTCCTCTTTGAGTCGCTGTCCATAACGAGCCAAGCCAACAACAATTCCATTGAATTTTTTTTCTCCTCAACTCACAATGCAAAGTGTTGTTGTCTTGGTCTTGGCTCTGCACTGACACTTTTTTTGCCATTTTGATAGAACTTGATTTAAGTTTATTGTGGTCCAGCGACGCGTGCATTTCATTGGATTTCTTTGGCGTGTCTTTAAAATGAGTGATGCATTGAAAAGTGATTACTACCGCAATAAATTGTAAATGTGAAAGACAGTGCTTAATTTGCCACAAAGTTTTGTTGGCTGAAAAAACTTATTTTCTCTCAATGATTATTTTGTATCAATAAAATGGGGTCGATACATATGTGAGTGTTTTCTTTTGCTTGTGTTGGTAGGGGTACTGCCGTAAGGCAATTTCGAGCACCCCTGGTATAAGCGGTAACATGATCAAATCGTCCTATACTATAAAAGAACCTATCCTTTGTTGACTGGCCATATCAGTATTTCCAAATATCTCTATACCATATGTCAGTGTTGGTATTAGGAATGATTTTGGTAGCAAATATCTTGTTCTGGCCGGCAGAAACTCTTTCGTTACTTTAAGTTGCCTGATTAGTCCGCATATTTTACCAGATATTTTATTTACTTGGTCATTCCATGTCCTATTAAAAGTCATTCCCAGATTATCCACCTTTTCAACATAGTCTATTTCTTGATTGTCTATTATTAGTTTGTCCAAGTTTCCCGTTAGTAATAGTAATATAGTACATCATCAGCATACATGTGTACATTACTTACTAATAAGGTTTTTGAAAGGTCTTTTGCATAAAGGGAGAATAAAAGCGGCCCTAACACGGATCACTGCGGGACCCCCCGGCTAATAGATACCAAGTCCGACTCATTCCCATTTGCTACTACAGCCTGCTTTCTGCCAGTCAAGTAAGGTCTGATTATTTCGACTGCCGTTTTTAAAAAGTTGCTCTGGTTTTTAAGCTTACTTCAAAGTCTTTCGTGATTAACCGTGTCAAATGCTGTACTGTAGTCAAGGAATGTTAAAAACGTTATCTCACTGTTATCTACTTTGTTTCGTATGTCCTCTACTATTTTTATAACCTTGCAGAGGGTATTATAATTTTAACCCCATAAAGTATATATATTCTTGATCAGCATCACCAGCCGAGTCGATCTAGCCATGTCCGTCTGTTTTTAAGATCGGACAACTATATCATATAGCTGCCATAGAAGCGATCGGTCGATTTATATGAAAATGTAAAATTCTACATGTAAAATGTAAAATGTACGAAATTCGATGTTTTTTCAACATTACTAAAATGGTTCGATTTTCAATGATCCAATTGCAGACTCCAAGGGTATACCAACTTCGGTTTACCAAAGTTAGCTTTCTTTCTCGTTAGTATTGCTGTCGTACAACTTCTGTTCTTAGGATTGATTGAGTATGTTGCTAAGGCGGAGAACCTGGGTATCACATTAAATAATACCCTATCATGGACTGACCAGGTTAATAAAGCAGTAGGTAACCTATTAGGAACCTATCCTTATCGCAGCACTTCCTCCAATTGAATATACGGCTTATGGTCGCCAAAGCGTGCTTAACATACGTACTATTTAATGGGGTTGATATTTTCGGAAGATGTGATGCAATCAGCCAACACAAATTAAATGTAGCGTTCAATAGTATTGCCCGTTCTGTATTCAATGTTAAGAGATATGATCATGTTACGTGTTATGGGATTTTTGATATAAGTATGACGAATTCGATGAAAAAACTCAAAGCATTGACACTCCTCTACAAAATAGTTTATACAAAGCAACCTGACTATCTATATGACATGATAAATCTATCTACTTCCCATATCAAAAAAAAAATATAATAACTACTAAAACTACTCTGGCTAGCTTTGACAAGCACTACTACACTAACACTATTCGGCTTTGGAATCAACTTCCGCATGAAACCAAATCAATAAGCAATGCACATAGATTTTCCATAAAAATTAGGGAACACTTTGCAAACACACAGTAAGAAAATTAGTAAAATAGTAATATTAACTACAATTAAATAATATTAATATTAAGTATTGACATACATTTTATTAAATAAGTTATTAAAATTGTTTGAAATCTGTTGTGACTAGCGCGCTAAAAGAGTAGTAAAAATACTGTAGCGTAAAGAATTTATGGAAATAAATAATAATAATAATAATGGCAACTGCAAGAAATGCGATAAATCCGAGGCAATGGAAACCCTGGAGCATCTTATCTGCAAGTGCCCCGCCCTTTTACGGGCAAGGATCAGATACCTAGGCGCCCCGGTATTGGCATCCCTAGAAGATGCATCCAGGTGAACGCCAGGCAAATCTCTTGCTTTCGCGAAAAACACCTCGATCCTTAAGGACTTCGAAACCTCCTAAACTATCGCCAGGTTCATACTCACCCATTCGGACAACAAAGGGCCATATTGGCCTATGCAGGCCCCTGCGAAGGCCGTCCGGGTTAACCTAGCCTAACCTATAACCTAAGACTCCATCTGCTTGTCACATACGTGGGCTGACGTTTATATTTCTGGCCTAACAATGAACTAATTAAAACTAGTGGTTGAAAACGGTTTTATTGTTTTTTAAATTATTATCCAAGATTAGTTCACTTTTGCATTCGAACGAACCAATTTTCAAAGCACTTTTTTTTATTCTTCCTGAGACACCACTAAAACATGGTTTTCAACTGCTTCTTCTTGTAATATTGTTCACCACGTAATTTGTTCTTGATATGAGGAAACAAAAAAAAGTCATTAGGTGCTAAGTCAGGACTGAAAGGCGGTTGACCCATGAATTCAATATTTTGAGTGCCCAAAAAGTCATTTGTTTGCTTGTGAGAACTTGCATTGTCGTGGTGAAGAATGATTCGTCTTTGGCTGTTGGCTTTCCTTATTTAAACATTAAACAAATGGCTGTGTACCATTCAGAATTGACCGTTCTATTTTTTATAATGGAATGGTGGCGACATGACCAGTTATTCCGAAGAAACAGGCCGTGCGGTATCCAACGCGAACAAAGCTTTTTTACGACTAAGCAATTATGTAATATTGAATGTACGCCGATGGAACCTATGCACAAGGATATGAATCTTACGGAATGTAACATATCGATCTTGCTCAATCATTACGCGCACTGCATCGACCACGTCAAAATTCATTGTAGCAGTTTTTTACAGTACTTAAGGATGATGTTTGGTCATCATATATCGATTTAAGTTCATCGAAGTCTTCTTGACTCCATGATTTTTCCTAAACTAACTTTAAAAGTCACTGTAAAGGCTAGTACTAAGATCAACGAAAACCGTTTACGAAATTCCGAGAGAAATTGTAATATATTTCGTTCCAAATTTCGTGACCAAAGAAAACTAAAAAAATTGTCAAAATCGGTCACACTGACTTGTACTTCCAGTTGTGTTTTGTAAACTAACTTTATAAAGATAAATTAATTAAAACGCATTTGATTGGCCATATTATAAGCCGGATTTTTAATTAAGAAATAAGTTTTTAATTTCTTTTCTATTTTAGGGCCTGTTGATCCCGCTTAACATTTAACCTAGGATAGTCAAGATTTTTTTTATGAAAAATATGTATGCAAAAATTATACCCGTATTTTCTGTCTTTTAAACTGCTTGCACCATTTCAATTCAATGATTTTTTAAAGTTTTCTGGCCAACAGCGAATATTTTGAAAAGTATTCATGGTATTGAAATAAAATGTTAGTTTTTCGATGATCTTAGTACTAGCCTTTAGCAACAAAAATATTACTAGTACTTAAATTGTTCTTAGTGAATTTATGTTAAAGAATACCGAACTTTCCAATGAAAACATTAAATTACGCCTGGCCACACTAGAAAAGCACTAGGCCAGAAATATAAGACAGCCCACGTACATTCTCGATCTGCACAAAGTTATAATACCATTGTATAAACCAGAGTTGGGCACGAGACAACGGAAAGTTCAACCGACCGTCTCGACTCGTCGCAGTTATGAGATACCCAAAATGTGCGAGCAAGGGGAATACCCTGACAAAAATTCGATCTTAAACTCGGAACTTTCCGTTTCGTTAGTCAATTTTGTTGCTCTCGTGACCTCAAAAGAACGACTAAAAAACAAATCAAAACTTTTTCACTCACTGCAGATGTGCACTATTCCCTTTAAAATTGTTGTTGCATTCCTATCATGTGCGTCGGCCGCACGCGTACAATTTGTTTTTGCAACTTCGAGTGATCGTCGAGAACCCTTTGCCCCGCCTCTCTGGCGCCTAAATTTCAGTGGCATTGTTTTTGTAAAAACTTCACGGATCGCTTAGCGCGAGCATCGACCGTCTGTGACGACTTGCTGGCGCCTCCCGTAAATTCTAACGGTATAAACCTTGTATATTGGGTATACAAATTTTGTGAATTATAAAATTTTGGACCTAAATAGCTTTATTGATTCCTAATTGAAGTGTATAAACATTTTTGTAAAATTAATCAACACGAAATCCCACTTTTGCAACGAGTTTTTTAAAAACAAGCCACTGTGCGGCGTCTGGATCTTTATGTCCTTTTTTTAACGGCAATTTTCAATTACATTATTTTTGTAAACTTTCAGAGATCTCTGGACGCGAGCGACGACCGTTTGCGACATCTTACTGGGGCCTCCCAAAAAAAAATAACTGAAAGAACCGCGGAAAAAAATAAAAATACATTTACTTGCTCTTAGGGTACTTATGTAATTCTAACATAAATTCGATGCTCAATTTGTTATTGAATTATTTTAATATGGTTTCTGAAAATTGTAACCTACTTGAGAAGTCGAAAAAAATATGATAAAGAAAAATGCAAAAAAGATAATATGTTACACTTTTGCACCAAATAAATAGAATTATATTTGATAATACAACGTCAGTTTAAATAAAAATGGGTTAAGCTTTACAGCTTAGTTCATATATATATATATTGATAATTTTGATGCGCAACTAATCCAATTTACTACAGTGAGGAAAATGGCGAAAAAAGGGATCAGCTTTTTAGTATGACCAGCACTTGTTATATACAAAATGACTGTTGCATAAGTGCATGGCAAAACTGTTAATAATTTGTATTATGCATATTCTAAGATAATTGAATTAAAACGGTATGTTGCAAACTGCAACACCGTCATGTAAAAAGTTTAAATCAGGCTGTCTCCTTGTCATACACTTGCCTCTTGCCACTATTTAATATGACAATCGCCGCAAGAGCTAGTAGTAGCCTAGCGGAAGGGATTCAATCCAAGCAAAACACCAAGTACAGTTTTTATGTTTTAACTTTTTATAAATATATTCTACAGGGTATTATAATTTTGACCAGAAGTTTGCAACACAGTGAAGGAAGCATCTCCGACCCCATTATCAGCATCATTCAGCGATTCGATTTGGCCATGTCCGTCTGTCCGTCCGTGTGAAACAACAGATCTCAGAGACTATAAGAGCAAGAGTTACCAAATTTGGTGACAACATTGGAATCTGTCGCGCGCAGATCAAGATTGTTTTAAGCTTTGGCCACGCCCACTTCCGCCCTCAAAAATCATAAAAAACGTAAAATAAGCTATATTGGGTTTTTTTCGGGTTAAAGTTAATAGATACAATAAATAAATAGGCTCGAGCGGACGTTTTCTGAAATTTTCAGTAAAATCGGATGATAAACATGGGAGGTATTAGCAATAAGATTAGAATTTTAAAACACTAAGACGCTGCTATTGCAAGCTGCGTAGCCTGTAGCCGTCTAGGTCGTGCGTTCGAGCCCCGACCGCGCCAAGACATTTTATTGTTTTTTTTCTGTTTTTTTTTCTTAGCATTTCTTCCTTTTTCCTTTGTTACTATACCCGGAGAACTAGAAAAAAAATTTAGAATAAAAATACAAAAAAGAAAGTATTTTAGTTTTGTGTGGGATTGAGCTCGGGCTAATTTTGCAAAATGTAAATGCATCGACTGCTTAGACAACTGGGCCATTACCTATATTACATATGAAGCGCCATTTTCATACTAAGTTTTCTTCGACAACTGTTATCCTAATTTTGGCAGAACTGAAATAAAATTGCCAGCGATTGTCACATTTAATAACTTCTACATTTTTCTTAATTAAAAGAAGCCTTTTATTGTAATAGAGAAGTGTGTGTGAAAGAGAAAAAAAATCGAGTGTTGAACAAACAAATTGCGCTCAACTACAGAAAAAAACGAGCGGGACCAAGAAATGTCAAAAAATAACAAAATTCACTTTCATAACCCAACTTTGCCGAACTGATATAAATTTTATTAATTGAATAAAGAGCGGAAAAAATGAATAAGAATCTGAACAAAAATTGCATAAATAACACTTGCCCATCGCTTAGACGCCTGGGCTATGATCCATATTGCGCAATAGACAGCGATTGTTACTTCTAATAGCCCCCACACTTTTTCAATCAGAAGGCGGTTTGTTTATTGTAATAGAGATGCACAAAACAAGTGTGTGTGAAAGAGAAAAAGATCGACTGCTGACCAAAAAAATTGCGCCAAACTAAATTTTCTTTTTTCCATGTTCATGTCTAATTTAATTTAACCCACAATGCTTTGGGTGCAGGTGCAATGCAGGTGAATTTCACCTATCTACTATTTTTAGTTTGCAAACCTTATAAGAATGCAGTGATAGCCGAAACTAAGGCATATTTTGGGTAAAGCCTAGTTACTAACATCGACAAAAAATTACGTGAGTCTAAAATTTCATATAAAAAAAAATAACGAAAAGAGCAAAAATAACTTTCTAGTTTTTCGTTTGGTCGGGTACTAAAACGAACAAAATTCCGTAAGCAAATCGGGTGATAAGATAGCAAGATCAATCCAATAAACAGCTGTGATTCCGTAAGCGAAATGTATCATTTGTATTTAAAGCTACGAACTCAGCAGAGCTAAAATTTATCAACCAAATGAGTGTGGACGAGAGCCCCTCTTAGGGTGCAAACAGAGTGCGCGCTGAAGCCGAAGATGAAGACGAAGCTTCTTCGCAAGCACTATGAACTATTGCGCGCGAATTTATAAAATCTCCACAATAAAATAAATATAAATAAAAAATATTAAAATAAAATTAAGACTTAAAATATATAATTTCACAGGAAAATAAGCAAATCAAAAAGAAAAGGACTAAAACCCTAATTTCAAAAATGATGGACATTCTAATTGTTTCTTCCCTGCTCGGCCATGTGGTCGCCTACTTAGTTGGCTGCCAACCCAAAATTCTGCGGCTTCAGAGCATACGAGGAGTACAAGAAGGAGAATATGAGCACCCCGTCCTCGCCGTCCTCAGGAAGTGTCAACGGAAATGGTATATGCCTAGGACGACGGGACGACAATGCGGAGAGATCCACCAGCCAACTGAAGGAACTCGAAGAGAAGCAGGCGGAAGAGACCAGAAACACAAAGATGCCCTCGGGCCAAAACTGGATCTGAAGCATAATATAAGTTATTTAAGTAATTTGTTCGTTTGAAAGATCCCAGAAGGGAAACATTGGTCATGGACGATCAGGGAATGGACATAGCATGTCCATAATTTTTGGAAATTGTGATTTTGGCCCTTTTCTGTTGCTCCAGCAGTGGCAGTAGCAGCAGCTTCAGGGCCAGGAGCACCTCGTCCTCGTCGGCGACATCGGGAGCTGTCCCCGCGGCTTTGGAAATTATAATTTAAGTAATTTGTTCGTTTGATTTGCTTATTTCCCTGTGAAATCACATATTTACACTGCTACATTCAGCTCCATTCTCGAGAATGGTCCATTATTTTACATGGGGAAAAATGGTACGTCCAAAATCGACAGACCAATCGTTCACCATTTCCCAAGAAGGTTTCTATACATACTAAAAAAATACCGAAAAATTTTGGTTATTAGGCCATATTTCTTGTTCCTTCCCTAAACCTTCCTTCCCATCCCTAATTTCTTATTGTTCTTGAAATTATCAGGCATCGTAACAGTTATAATTTTTAAAATAAAATGTTTAAAGTAAGAGTTATTTTTGATTAAAAAAAAAGTAACTGCAAATTAACTGTTATTTTTTTATTTTTAGTAAAAAGGATAAAAATAATTATTACCTATCGTTTAATGTATCTTTGTATGTGATATGCATTTATGTACACATTTATTTATATGTCATATGGTACAAATTTATACATGTAGACATACATCAAAGAAAAGGTATTGAGAAGTAGATTGAAGATATAGTAATTGCTAAATTAAAAAAAATTTAAAATTAAAATTGAAAAATAAGAGGTTTTTTCGATTTCTCATAATAAAAATTACAAATAACAGTTATGTAACAATTAAAAATTAATAATTATTTTAAACTTTTTTATTAAAAATCAAAAATAACAGTTAAAAAAGTTTAATATAATAAAAATTGCATATAAAAATGTATCCTGTTTCTGCAAAGTCCTTCAAAAATAAGGTTTCCAATCGTCGCATTCATTTTTTTTTTTTGGTCCAATTTTTATTTATCTTATAACTGTTATTTGCGATCCCTGGAAATAATGAATATTTTTGCAACAATATGTATGAAAACTAGATCCAGTGCAGCATTTTGTTGTCGCCACTGCATAATGCGATGCTCCTTAAGCTGTGACAGGGAAATATTTCTGGCAGAAAACACCCGATTTTAATTTTAATTTTTTTTTAATTAATATTCAAGATTTCAAGTTCCAAGCATAGATATTAATAACTCCTTGAATGGGTCGGTTAACTTTCAAGAGGACGTTGTCCGGGAGTCGCAAAAGGAAGCCTGAAATTACCGCTTTCGGCCGCGCAATGATGGACGCCGTCCCAATTAAAATGTAAACAACGCCTGCTCAGCTGTTCGTCTCATTCACATGTCGCTGGAGAATGTAGATGGAGCTGTGGAACAACCGACGGTCCATTTTCGAAATAACGGAGCAATGGAACAAGGCTATAAGTATAATTTTAGTACTAATAGTTGATGCGACCTTTTCTGTCCCTTTCTGACACATGTATTTCTTACGAAAAAAAAAATAGAAAAAAAAGGTGCGATTTTTGAGAATTGAAGCAGATGCGTCTGTGTAAAAACACTATAAAAAGAATAATGATGTCTCATTAGACAAAACGGTCTCACAAAATATATTGCTTTTTGCTGAAGGCTTGTCATAATTTGCAACTATATTGAACAAAAGAAAGAAAAATAAACAAAATGAAGAAGTTTTCGGCGGCATGGTTTATCCGCCGTGAAAATTGTGTAATTATTATGTATTAACTTAATCTATGTACAAGGGTGGGTTAAAAAATCAGTTTAAGGGTTTTCATATTATTTTCTGAAGGAGTATTTGCAAGAGGACTCCAGAAATTGATAATTATGTACTGGGAATACCGGTCATTGTAATTGTTTACCTTTTAAATTACTCTGATCGTAGTCGCATTACTAAACAAATCAGAACCATATAAGACATATAGTTTTTTCTTTCAAGGTTCTAATGAAGCCGTCAATAAATGAAAACTTGTGCCCTGTATCATACCCGCATAACTAATGGTTTAGCCCTACTGAGTACTAGGCTTAAGGGTTGTCAGCTTACTAAAAGAGATCGACATATTCCTGAAATTAATTTTTAACTATCGTTATTATATCAGTTTTGCTATTATAATAAAGGTTATTCATTTATGTTAAAGAAAGGTGTTTTTGATAAAAATACCAGCAAATGTAATCTACAAACTGTAAAAAACAGAATTTTCCAGCATTTTGCAATACTACTTGTGAAAATTTCACAACACAATTCTTAAAACAGCTGGCTGGAATTACAAATATTCCAATTTTTTTGTGGGCGCGACTGCTTGTTCCCTTGATTTTATGACTTAAATAAGTGTTCCTTGAGGCTCCACAGGTGGGACCCCTTTCATGCAATTATATGAAAAAAACAAAATTCGATTTTGACTAAATTTTTAACATTTAGTTAAAACATTTTTAAGCTTATCCAAAAGAGTTATGCATTTATCTTTAAGTTTTCCTGATCATTCCTATGGCAGCTATAAAAACTATTGTCAGTATCTGCCTTAAACTAAATAAAGGTAATTTTCTATTAACCGAGCCCCTTCCAAAAAATTAAAAAAAAACATAGATAGGGGTTGCTTCAACGTACAGTGGCTCACAGCTTATTTCGTGCAGAGGTTCAACCAAACTTTAAAGTCGTGTAGCACATAAACTATATGAGATATCAAAAAAATTTTAATGCACTTTTTTAAGATAGTATTCTGATATATATAAAAATACTTAATTGGTTTTCAATTAAATTCAATAATATTTAAATTTACAAAAAACCTAAAATATTGACTTCTTCAATGTCACAGCTTATTTCGTGCAAGAACTTTTGTTAAATGTATTTCGTAAATTGGGATCTCTGACAAACTTTTTTTTATGGAATCTTTTTGAACACAATATCAGCTAATTTTTTTAATATTACTCTTTTTTTTTCATACACTGGAAAAAAGGTTTTGTTCATTTTAGAGAAACCAGCCCGTGTTTAACAATTGAACAGCGGGAAATGGTCCTTAAATATTTTTAAAATAAAAAAACAGCGGAATATTGATTCAATGGTATATTGAGGGCCTAGTAATATAAAAAAAAAATTAAAAAGAAAAATAGTACGCGGCAGATAAGGGCCAAAAGTCTCCATATAATATTGTTCAGTGAGCATGAAGACACACGAATTATCCTTAAAAGTACACTTAATCCCAAGATATCGGCACCAAACAAGCAGTATATATTAAAAATAAACTGACAAAAAATGTTCCGTGAAAACCGACTACCGAATATTGCGAGAACATAACTTTAATGGCCAAGTAACTTTGAAGAAGCCATTTATAAGGCAGAGAATTAAACTATGCCAATTTAAATTTGCCAGGGAGCACGAAAATGGCCCAACATCCTTCTGGAATGAAGGTATTTGCAATAACGAGACTAACTTTAACATACTTTAATATTTTGAATGCCATATGTTTGGCGTGATCGGCATACAGAGCTACACCATATGCTCCTGATAGCTACAGATGAGCACTCTGGTGGTAATTCCAAGGTTTGGGCCTTCAAGGCTGCTTTAGGCGTTGGATATCTCGTCTTCATCGACGGGATTATATATTAGCTCATGTTATCATTAACTTTTGAGAAAAAAATTGCTTCAAAACGTCCAAAAACTGGGCCGAAAGGGTCGTTTTAGATTTAAAGAGCAATATTATATGGAGCGTTTTGATCCAAATCTGGCACAAATTTTGCTATTTTTAAATTTTTGATAGTATTATATCCTAAATATAGCCTTAATTCAATATTGGGCTTAATTTTATTTTTTATTTTTAAATGTTTAAGGACCAATTCCCGCTGTTCAATAGTTAAACAGGGGCTGGATCCTCTAAAATGAAAAAACTTTATTTTCAGTGTACCCAAAAAAATGTTAAATATTAAAAAAAATAGCTGATATTATGTTCAAAAAGAATCCATAAAAAAAAGTTTGTCGATGATCACAATTTACGAAATACATTTACCTAAAGTTCTTGCACGAAATAAGCTGTGACATTGAAGAAGTCAATATTTTAGGTTTTTTGTAAATTTAAATATTATTGAATGGAATTGAAAACCAATTAAGTATTTTTATATATATTAGAATACTATCTTAAAAAAGTGCATTAAAATTTTTTTGATATCTCATATAGTTTATGTGCTACACGACTTTAAAGTTTGGTTGAACCTCTGCACGAAATAAGCTGTGAGCCACTGTACATTTGGGTATAAAAAATATGTTGGGTACGTAGTCAGAATCAATCTTTAAAGTTTTGCCTAATTCCCGGTCGGTACAGTGGTCTATGAAGCTTAAAATTTGTGTCAAATTGTGCTTAGCGTAAATACTACATATGTCGACACTTTGCACACTTTGAATACATTTATGCGTGAAATATAAATAAAACAAACTTAAAACAACTTAAAATACGTAGTAATTAACGACT
>VNJO01007344.1:0-21424 GCA_008042535.1 Drosophila tani
TTTCCATTTAAATCTTCTATTAAATATGTGGTTGGATACGTATTTTGAACTTTGGCTATTTTAAAAATCTCAACAGTCCACGAAGGAGTAAACCCTTTCTCGAATATGGCCTTGTATTTTGAAATTCGAACATAGTCTCTAATCTTCAGCTTGCTCCCCATATACATTTTAATATTATTGTAGGCAGTTTCCAGGATATGCTTCTCATTGTCACTGTTTACATTGTTCTTTTAATGTTCTGTTGAATCGTTCAACAATTGAAGCCTTTAAGGAACTGAATGTTGAATAGTGGTTGATTTTATAACGATTCATTAATCCCTTAAATTGAGCATTGAAGAACTCTTTTCCGTCATCCGTCTGAAGATTCCTAGGTACTCCACGACAAGACTTGAATATTTTCTCCATCGCCTCAGCAACATCCTTCGCAGTCTTAGATTTAATTGCCTCACCCCACGCGAATTTGGAAAACGTATCAATAACAGTAAGCAGGTTCCGGAACCCATTATTCGTGGAAGCATAATTTCCCATCTCGACCAAGTCAGCTTGAAATAAATCGTTTATTCCCTTTGTAATGGCTCTACGGCGTAAAAAATGTTTACACGCGGGACCGTGGATTTTATTAATAATATCACGTCTAGTCATTTTTTAGAAGGTAACTTAAACACAAAAAGATAGTTTTGACAATATTTTAATTTAATTATTGCAATTTTAAACCAGATGCAAATTTTTCAAAAATTCTTGAGACAACCACCTCAAGTCTTTCTAATCTGGCTTCAATGTCTTTAGATTTGAAATCAGGGGTGTTTACAACAACCACACCCAACATTGAATCTCTAAGATTTAATATAGAGTTGTCCACATACTCTTTGATTGCTAAATCTGTGCTTTCTTTTGGATTAACACTATTTTTTATACGTTTTTGTTGAATATTGAAGTTTCCATCTGCATCAATGAAGAGTCCTGGCATAGTTTTGTCATATCGTTTTGAATGATTGGAGTTCTCCTTATCGCTTTTATAATGTCCAAACTTGTCAACGGACATGGTGAATATAACTCATTTGAATATTGTTCCATAAATATATACTAAATTAGCGTATAATTTGAGCTTCTGTCAATTCCTCAATAATTGAGATTAACTCATTTTCATGATTTAAATTTCCAGCAGATTGAGAAGCTATTAAGAGTTGAAGACGTTCCACCAACTCGTTTGGATCGTTCCAATAAATATAATTTTTATTCGATTGCAGTGTCATAAATCCTTTTCCACTTACAATTTATTTGATACGATTGGGAGTGGACTCGGCGAAGGGTGACTTGGTCGTTAAAAGTGGTTTTATAATTTTAGTATATTTCACTGCCCTTGTTCCCTTCACCTGTCCATTTGGATTAAAATTTCTTCTGAACACATTTGTTTTTTGTAAAATTTCTTTGTATATTTCCAGATCATTTGTATTGTAATTTTTTGGTAGATGGTGGAAAATTAAGGAATATAAACCACTAGTGAGACGCCAGTTTTGTCCATCATCAAATTCAATTTTATTATTTGTAACATTTATTTTATTATTGTATTTCCCATCATTAATTGACCACTATCATTTTTAAATGGACCGTAAGTCTTGTCTAGGGCGTGCCCTCGTAAAAGTTCACTAACGCTCAAATTTTTTGAACTCTCTTCAAGCAATTGTGATTGATTTAATATTAATGGTGATGAATGGGGTGAGGATTGACTCGGGATGACTCCGTATTACATTCGATGTGTGAGACAAGTCTTGATCCGATAGCATTAATGATGAGTCATCTATAGCTGGTTGTGAGTAGAATTGGTCAACATCATCATCGTCATCTTCATTAATGTCATCTCTTTTCAAGCTCCAATCTAACAGCTTCTTATCATCATATTTATGGTTTGAGTTTTGATTACTCGCACTGTAAAAAAGTTTCCTCTTTTTCTTATTTGGTGTGATATTATCATTATCTAATTCAGTTTTAATTTTTTTGTTATTATTTACAAGTTTATTTATGGGCTGTGTTATAGGCTTAAATGTTTCTTCCAAACCAATAATACTCTGGCTTTTGAGTTGTTTTAATTCATGAAATTTTTTTTTAGTGCATTTCGAGTTTTGTTTAATTGTGCTAAAATATTTTGATTCATTGTGATGAAATAATTCAAATCGAAAAAATTGAAGTGGTTATTCCACCCTTGAGGTTAAGAATGCACTGTGAAATAATTCTTCATTCACAATCATATAAACCTAATCAAATCAGGCCTGATTAGATAATCAGACCTGTTAATCAGAGCTGTTAGAATAGCCTGTTCAGTTAAATAGATCTGACCTGATTAGGTGATCAGATAATCAGACCTGTTAATTAGACCTGATAATCAGACCTGATATAATACCCTCTTCTGTTAAACAGCTACCTGATAGAAAATTAACATATTTCCCATTTCCCATTAAAAAGTAATTTCTTATTTTGTATTTATTAATTTTTTTTTTTTTTAAGCTGAAAACAATTGCTAAACAAAAAAATATCCTCATTTCCCATTTTCCATTAAAAAAAATTATATTTTGTATTATATTGTATTATATTTATATATTTATTATTAATATTATTAATATTATTATTATTTTATTTATTATTATTTGTTTTTTTAAGCTGAAAACAATTGCTGAAAAAAAATTATCCCCTTTTCCCATTAAAAAATTTAAATGTTGTATTTTTAAAGAATTTTTTTTATTTATTGTATTATATTTTTAATTTTACACTCTACTACCAAAATCTATGTTCCCATCATCCCTTTTGATGAGAAAATATTTGTTTTCTGAAAACAAATTGAAATAATCGTCTGTCTGGAAGGTATACATATTTGTTTAGGAGCTCCATCTTAATTCTGGAACCATATTGCCCCGTACCCTCATGGCCGACAAAATGTCGAAATCCATATTTGATGGAAGGTCTTTGAATGGTAATGTCCGCTTCAGTCTGCATGCGTTCAGAACAGTCATTAGTGGATCCTCCTCAATATCCCTCGATAGGGCATCGAGATCGTCCTGGGTCGCTCCAGCAGGCAAATTGGTAGTCGGGATGGGTACGGTGGTGGAGGTTGTTGAAGAAGTGGCCTTCGAATTCATATTGATGGTGGTGTTGATGATGGTGTTGGAGCTGGTGGAGCTGATGGAGAGGTGGTGGAGAGCTGATGTCGCTGGTGGTGCTGGTGGAGCTGTTGTAGAGCTGGTGGTGCTGGAGCTGTTTGGAGATCTGCTGGTGCTTGGAGATCTTCTGGTGCTGTTGATATTGCTGATGATTCTGATGCGGCTACTAGTTGCTGTTGCTGTAGATGAGGCGGCGATGTGAATGATATTTTCCTAGTCGCGCTAGCATATTTTATACGCGTCAGAGAGCACATTTCTCCTACCACTAAGAACCACATGTGGTGTGTGTAGGGATTTAAGAGATACATCCTCTTGTGAATGTAAACACTCTGATTACATTCACATTGTTAAGTAGGTAGAACAATCCAACAAAAATTGAAGACACAAATGACCACAATTGACTGTCCCGAATTTTTTAAATTGATTATAATTATATCTGATGTTTTTTCCTAAGTATTTAACTACTTCTAATGGCGGATTTAGGTTGCCAAAGCTGTCATAGTACAAGCTATTAGATAACTTTTTATTGTAATAGTACGCTACCCAATGCGTTCCTTTTGAAGATGAGTCTGCTAAATTAATTATTCCACACTCCAGCTTTCGTAGATATTTTGGTAGTTCGTCTCTCATAAAAACACCTCGAAAATTTGGAATATTTTTAATCGCAAACTTCAATATATCAATATTAGATAGCGCTCGTTTGGGTAGCATACTTATTAGTTTTTTTGATTGCGTTTTTGTTTGGTTTTATTTTTTTAAAATGATATACCATAACCTTTTTTATATGGTTGTAGATACAATCCCTCTCCTAACGAAACCGATTCAATTTTTCTATTGTGTCTCTGGTTTTCCTGAAGTTGTGTGTTTGCGTTCTTTGCGTTATTGATAGTCTTAACTATTGCTGCACTTCCAGACGCTAAAGTACCGACAGCACTAAGATCAGTTAAAATAGGGACCAGTGGTAAGAAACCTCCAATTTTGGGGACGGTTATAACACGTGGAATTACAACATTTTTCCTACATCCCATTGAATTATTTACTGCTTTGCGTGCAACTTTAACTACATTCATTATGTCAAGCGGCTTGTGCTTTTTTAATTCGGTGGTAGCCTGTTTGATTATTGAAGCAAGGGATTTTTTTACTACTTTCTTTTTCTGTTGCTTTATTCCCATCCCAAACTTTTTCTTTAGCTTAATCATATTTGTCACCAAGAATGCAGCTGCTTTTTCACCAATGCTAGCATTCGCCGATCTGACGCGATTCCAAGCGGATTGAATTAAAATCGTTCAACTAAGTCCTTACTATTTGAATAGGCAATGTCATGTAATCTGCACGCCTCATCTAGATCATTAATCCCACGATCACCGCGTGCTAATCGTTTCTCTAGCTTTGTGCCTGGTCCACAATAATTGTAACCAGGTAAATGAGCCTCAAATAGACCAGTAGACCGTTTATTATATTATTTACTAGACCAGCATTCAGATCCTGGCATTTGCTTTATGACTGAATGTATTATATAAATGTTTTCCCATTTTATATCAACCTCAATTATCGAATGATTGTCAATGAATAAAGTACTTAACTCTATAACATGCGTTTATTAAGGCAAAATAAAACCATTATAGTAAGAAACATTGAAGGTGGTGGGCATGGTGATAAAAAACCACTGCGACACAGCTCCTTGTTACCGAACACAATTAGAGCACTAATTGTCGGTCCATCTAATTGTGGAAAAACAAACGTGATGTTAAGTTTAATTGAAAGTCCCAATGGTCTCAAATTTGAAAATATTTTTACATTTTCAAAGAGCTTATATCAACCGAAATATGAATATTTGGAAAAACTTATGAAGCCTATAAAAGGAATGGGATATTTCACATTCTCAGCAAATGATACAGTTTTGTCACCGCAGGAAGCTAAAAATAACTCAATTTTTATTTTTGATGATATCGCATGTGAAAAACAGGAGAATATAAGAAACTTTTTCTGTATGGGACGTCATAAAAATATAGATTCATTTTATTTGTCACAAACGTATTCACATATTCCAAAACATTTAATACGTGATAATGCGAATTTTTTGATTATATTTAAACAAGACGATTTAAACTTGCGGCACATATATCGAGATCACGCAAATAGTTTTTTTTTTTTTTTTTTTTTTTTTTTTTTGTACTTTGCTGTTATTTATTGAATCTTATCCTTTTAGAGACTAATCTTATATTATGACAAATCATATATTAATAACCTAACTAACAGTCATATGACTGGCACAGAGTTGTATGGCCCTGACAATTATTGCTGGGTTGGAAGGTCGTTTCGTTTTAGGCGGGTTCTGCTGGAAACCCGAGTCAAGCCTCTTGCAAGGTGATTAGGGTGCACAGTAAGTTTCTTATTGTAGGTCGTCTTTTGCTTGTCTATTTCATCTTTTACTGCAAGAATGCCGAGATCCCTATGCATGTTTTGGTTGCGAATATAACATGGTGCCCCAGTGATAGTTCTCAGGATTTTTGATTGCGCGCGCTGTCTGATGTCTATGTTGCTGCTGCTCGCGTTTCCTCACAGCTGGGAACCGTATGTCCAGATTGGGTTTAGCGTGGAGTTATAGAGCAGGACCTTGTAGTCCAGACGCAGTGGCGATCGGGCGTTTAAGATCCAGTGGATCGGGCGTTTAAGATCCAGTGGAGGCGCTAGCTTTTAGTTTTAGATGTAGTTTCTTGCATTCGATGTGTCTTCGCCAGGTTAGTCGTCTGTCGAGGTGGACACCGAGATACGTTACTTCGTTGAATTGGGGAATCTGCGTACTATTCAAGGATACTGGGGAGCATGTTTGCCTGTTAAGAGTAAAAGTTATGTGTTTACATTTTTGTTCGTTTATTTTAATACGCCAGTCAGATAGCCACTTCTCGACTACCCATAGTTGGGTTGTTGCTTGGTTTGGGCACTTCGAGCGACTTAGGATCGCAGTGTCGTCAGCGAACGTGGACGTTGTTAGCCGCTCGTTCGTAGGTATATCCGCTGTATTAAGGACGAACAGGGTAGGCCCAAGTGAGCTGCCTTGTGGAACTCTGTCTTCTTTTCAAAAATGGACGTCCTCGGCCAAGTCCATGTTAGCAAGGATTTGCGTCACCGCTACCGAGGCTCTGCTTCGCCGCCTGTAGGTAAGCCTGATAAATCTTTATCATTACGCAGAACGCGAAGCAGGTTGACACTGCTACAGCTGGCATCTGATTGTTAGCAATTGCATCTCCATTATATGCTGCAGGCTTTCTTCGTTTAACTAGTGAATAAGGGGCAGGCTTGAAAGGGAGTAGAGTCTGTTTCGTTGCGGTGGCGACCATGCATGGTGGATTGCTAAGTCGACCATTCCATGACGTGACAGCATGTTACATCTGGCTGTTGTGTGCGGTTGGAAAAATTCGTATTTTCTACCATACAAACTAAATATTAATTGTAAAAAATTAAATGATTCCTTAGTAGCTAGTATTTTTATCTTAGCCACATTAAGCAGCTGTCTAAGGTATCCCTTGTGAAACCTTCTTTCAGAATCGCTTTTGGGTCACTAGTGTAAACTTGAATGATTCACAACATTTACTTTTGAAAGAGTGAAGGCAGATAAGTTATTTTTAATTTAACAACATTTCACGACTTCACTGAAAAGGTACTGCATAGATGACGTGATTCAATTCCTTAATTTGTAGTTTTCTTCATAATTTTTCGACTATGGTTGTGTGAGCGTTCAGCCTGCATTTTGGAATTGATAATAAGACTCTACCACAACTTGGCACAGTAAGCCTAGGAAACAATTTTTTTAGGTGGCTCCTATCGAATATTGTCTTTATGGACCTTTCTCCCCTTAATTAGGACTGGTGTCCCAATATCAGCATCGACCCTGTTCTCGATGTACAGAGGTGTAAGTTTATCCCCCAATCTCTTGTTGGTTTTGACTAAAACTTTATAACCCACATCAAATACCCCATTCTGCCGAGCTGGATTGTTCTGATCTAACTGCTTTCCACCTTTCCACCTGACCATTGACGTACTGTGTAAAGGTGGGGCATTTGCTATATCAACATTGTACTGATTTTTCAGCATGGATCGTTTCTGAGTTAAACGATGCCTCATTATCGCAATATATGGATTTAACATTAGGGAAAAGGTTCACCAGCTAAAGGATCGGGATTTTTACATCTAATATAGTACGCGATGCTATTGGCTGGATCACCGCAAGCTTGCTATATTTATCGACAGCCGTGAGGAAGTACTTTCCCCCTGTTGAGAAGATGTCCATGTGTAACTTTTCTCCCACCCGTGTTGGTAGTGGGGTAATTCCTAGTTCCTACTTTAATGGGTGCATATTATATTTTTCCTTCTGACAAATCCTGCAGTTTAGAACGATTTCGGACGCGATCTTACCCATTATAGGAAAAGAATAGTCAAGCAGCACTTGTTTAATATTCTCCTAAGCAGCCCTGTGAGCCCTGTTATGCTCCACAACTAATATTTCTTTTTGTTCGTCCGGCTTGATAACGTCCGCCACCCAAGACTTGCAATGCCAAAATTTAGTGGCAGGGAAGAGCCGAACCAGACTATCTTGAATACGGGCCAAAACTGGAAGCTCACAATGTATGGCATTCACGACGTTGGGCGTTACTACGTCTTTCACTAAGTCCAGTAATGTCTCCCAGTCAGAAAAATCAATTTGATGGCGAGTCTTAGTACCAAACACTATAAATAGTCGCTTATTTGGCGTGGACGCCTCCTCCAATACGATCTGGTTTTGAAAACAGTTAAGTGGCTTTTCCGTGGCCTCAATGACAAGTGTTGATGATTCTTCACTGTGAATAGTGGCTTGAACTGACTCTGCTGAGCTTTGCAAAGCATAAATATTTTGACGCGACAAAGCGTCCGCCACACAGTTTTCCTTCCCAGGCTTAAGTTTTGAATTTGGATTCTTATCAGAGACCGCAAATATAAGGGGCTGATGGTCCGTAAATATGTTAATGTCACTTTTTCCATAAAGGTAGTGCCGGAGACTATCCAAGGCCCATACGATTGCTAGTAACTCCCTTTCATTCGTGGCATAATTTAATTCCCTATCCTTCAGCGTTCTGGATATCATTGTTATAGGCCTGTTTCCCTGAGACAGGACTGCACCTATGCCAAAGGATGAAGCATCAGTTGTTAAATCAAATGGTCGCGTAAAATCTGGGTAATGAAGGATAACGTCCTCTGAAGCAAGGATATTTCTAAGCTTGTCAAATGCGCTTAACTGGGGCTTATCAAAGCTCACCGAAATGCCTTTAGAACGGTATTTGCTGACCCTGCCACCTTCACCCTTCAGAATATTTGTCAAAGGCCTCGCTATCGATGCGAAATCTTTTATAAAGCATCGATAGTAACTTGCTAAGCCCAAGAACGATCTCAGCTCAAACAAATTACTTGGCTGTTTAAACTCTTTGATGGCTTTTACCTTGTCCTGGCTTGTCCTAGTACCGTCCTTTGTGACAACAAAACCAAGGAAGTCGACACTTTCTTTAAAAAAATGTGACTTTTGCCTGGACACACGCATGTTGGCATCCTGCAGGCTCTTTAAAACCTCTCCAATATGGAAAATATGAGACTCTGCAGTTTCTGAAAAATAAAACAGATCCTTCCTATTTTATCCCGTAGAACATCATCTATTGCCCTTTGAAAAATGCTTGAGGCATTCTTGAGCCCGAACGGTAGGCGGCAGAACTCATATTTGCCTCCATTGACCGAAAAAGAAGTCTTCTCCCTGTCCCATTCCGCAAGTTCTATCTGATGATATCCGGACTTAAGGTCGAGGGTAGTGAAAAATTTGGCTCTCCCCAGATTCGACAGTATCATATTTATACTCGGCATTGGGTATCTGTCGGCAATAGTTTTCAAATTTAATTTTCTAAAATCGACTACTAAGCGTTTATTAGGTAATCCCGAAGCGTCGGTGCCTTTTTTACCTACAACCCATATAGGGTTATTGTAGGGAGAACGAGATGGTCGAATAATGCCATTTTTTAGTAGGTCTTCGATTTCCCGATTGACGAAATCGGCAGCACCCATAGGAAACGGATACAGTTTGACGAACGGAAGCAGGGATGATCCCCTAAAAAATGCACGGAATACAAATTATAACTCTTACGATCCTTGGTTTCTGTTTATCCATATTCTTCTTGTTGAACCTACTTGCACTCTCATCATCTCTCTCTCAAAAGCTACGTACTCAGATACTCGAAAACGGTTCCGTAGCATTGAGTCAAAACAAGAGGTGAAGTCACCCTCTCGCTCTATCGCACTCCTTAGGAACACTTTCGCGTGCAACATTTGTCTTTTTGGGGTGTTGCTCATCATTTCCTAGCTACATTTCTCTTTTTTTGTGTGCTCAATATGTTTCTAGCAACTTTTGTCTTAATTTGTCAACATTTTTATTTTTCCATGTTCATGTGCTATTTAATTTCACCCACAATGCTTTGGGTACCTCGTATCTCACACTCGTTCACACTCGATTGTAGCTTTCCAACTTGTTTTTTTTACCGAATTCATGCGTTGAATGCGTGAATTCGACTTATCATGAGCAATAATCACAACTCATTACTGACACTACAAGTCTGTTACAATTTAAATACACCATAATCAATTACAATATAATAGTACCCAAAGATCTGACCAGCGAGTCAACAAATTTCTCTGCCCGGACACGATACAAGTATATAAAGCAGTGTTCCACATAAATACAGTCACATGCCAACATTTCATTTGAATGAGTAACAAAATTAACGGTCTCTGGCTAGATATGAGGAAAAAAAATTTTTTTTTTTGCATATTGTGCTTGTGTAAGCAGAGAGCCGGCAAAAGAAATGATCATTACCAGCCGAGTCGATCTAGCCATGTCCGTCTGTCCGTTTGTCTGTCTGTCGGTTTCTACTCGAACTAGTCTTTCAGTTTTTATGCTATCGAACTGAAATTTTCAGCATATTCTTATTTCTATAGCACGCAGAATTATGTCGGAACTGGCGAAATCGGACTACTATATCGTATAGCTGCCACAGAAATTAAGGCGAAATAAATGTAAAAAAAAATGTAAACTTCTCTGTTTTTAATTTATAATTTATAATTTATAATTTGTATAATTTCGGGATATATCGTTTTTAAAACATGTAAAATTCTACATGAAAAATGAAAAATTTGATATTTTTCCAACATTACTAACATGGTTCGATTTTCAATGATCCAATTGCAGACTGCAAGCGTATACCAACTTCAGTTTACCGAAGTTAGCTTTATTTCTACTTTTTAATAGTAATCGCGCATTAAAATATAAAAACACATAAACGCATAATCATAAACAATGACCGACTGCTGCATCGCTCCATGCCAACTTAATGGCAAAATAACACCAGCCGGGAAGTTGGTTGATGGACGTTCGACAACATCGCGCACGCGAAGTGTGCAGGCTTTGGGCATAATGCTGCCCTAGTTTCTGATCGTATAAGAAAAAATAAAAGCCTGGATTGGACTTACCCTAGCTGCCTAGACATCAAAGTCGACATAATGGGTTTCATAGGACAGACTGATCTTAAGTATCAGTTCTTACGCGCTGGATTTAACGACCTTTTAAGTCGCTTTCGAAAGTCGGAATTGATTTTCAAGGACCGAAAACTGTTAAGTGACTCAATAAAAATATCACCTAAGCCCACATCGTCTAAAGCGTTCTTACAAGTTCCAGGCCTTTCTTCTTTTGCTGCTCAGCCCTGCCGCTGATTATACCTCTTGTGATGAAGACGATATCTAAGCTGCTGATGCTACCCCTGGATCTACTGTATCCAGGTCACCACTGTTCCCAGAATCCATATCGCAGGCGGCTACTACAAATAGTAAGGACTCAGTATCTGCTACTTCTGGTCGTCAATCAAGCACAACCCTTGTGGTTAGGTCACCACTGATCCATGAAACTATATCACAGGAGGGTACTTCTATTAATATAGACACTGGATCCGCTGTTTCTGGTTGTGAAGGCAGATCAACTCCGGTGGCACAACACAACGTACATCTTTCACGCCCAGCAAATGTTCTAAGCCGGGCCCCCGCCAAGCCCATATCAGGCATCAAAATTTTTGGAATTGCTCCTCCTAAAACAATCTTTATCTCGAGATTAAATCCGGATGCGACACCTAACGATTTAAAAACGCACTTGAGTAACAGTTTAAATGCATCTGTCACCTATTTCGTTGACACAAAGTTAAACTTCAAGCAGATGAGAAATTTTTCATCCTTTAAGATCTTCCTCCAGGACAATCTTTTTGATAGAGCTCTTGATCCTTCTATTTGGCCTGATCACGCAATTGTTCATGAATTTGTTATTAAACCTAAAAATGGCAATATAATTACCGATAACTCCACCGCCACACGTTCAAAAAACTAGCTTCGGCCTTTAACATACACTATCAAAATGTTCGCAGCTTATTGGGGAAACTCAATAAGTTGTATACAAATAGTGTTTCTTTTGATGCAAACTCACTTGTTTTTATGAAAACCTGGTTGAATTTATCAGTATCTGATTACGAAATTGTCTCATCCAATTAAAATATTTATCGTTATGATCGCTCTTACCGGACAGGAGGCGGTGTCCTAATTGCTGTCAGGGGGGTAGGGTATTTATTTTTTTTTACATTTTTTTTTTTTATTTGTATTTATAAATGCTTAACATCTTCAGAATATAATGTTCAAATTTAACATCGATCCGAGCAAAAATAACGAAGTAATGGGTCGTTGAACGAAGGTCATTCTATGTTGGAAGTATGGGGAGCCAAAAAAAAGCGCTCTCCTGGAAACTGCCATTCTTCAAAGTCAAAATCTACTTTACCAATCGTTTTGAAATTTTGCACACAGCTTCTGCAACTCATTCTCCATGTATCACCGTCGGGTTTTTTTTTTAATTTTATTTTTAATTATAGTTTTTATTTCACAATTAAACTTTTTTTTTAGTCAAGAATTGAATTTTTAACTTCAAGCTTTCATGAAAAATCGAAAAAAAGATAAAAAGAAAAACTCTACGGTGATACCTCCGGACAATTATCCTTAAACTAATGCATACTCTGGATTTCATATCGGATGATTCTGTGGAATGTGGATGTACACCGCAAATCACGGGAGATTCCCTATAACTCGTATACCTGCACATATTTGTCAATGGAACCATTTTATAAAAATTGTCTAAATGTGCCTTTAAATATACGTCATTTAAATTAATAAACTAGCTCAAGCCGTTTCTCCACAATCATTTTTTGAAAAGTGGCCCGTTTTGCACCGAATTAACCCTACCCCCCCTTAAATCGACCCTTCCGTCCGATCTTATTACACTTAATGTGGATGATAATGTCGAATTTGTTTTCTTTCGTATTTCTCTACATAATGTTTATGTATATATTTCTTGCTCGTATATACCACCACGATCGGATATAAGCGTTTACTTGCAACACTTATCTTTAATTTAAATCATTCAGTCTAGTCTTAAAGATAATGATCACCTCGTTGTCTTGGGTGATTTTAACATCCCAGGTCTGGTTTGGATGCCCTCAGTCAATTCAAACATTTTACTTCCCACAAGTGCACACGACTTCGTCCAAGGTATTGGTGATCTTTCTTTAAATCATGTTACCTCAGTTGTTAATTTAATAGGAAAACTCCTTGATCTCGTCTTCGATTCTGATTTTTCCAACTCATGTGTATCTAGAATTGAACCACTTTCAATACCCGACGACCGTTACCTTCTCGAAATTGTTTTCGAAATATCTCTATCATCATTGTGTGTGTTCACCAGAACAACATGATAACTGATCACTGATGGATTTCATACGATAGTTGTGCTGAACGAGCATGATTACTAATCATGATGCAAACATTTTTCCCATCATGATCTGAAAAATGGGGCGTACAAATAGTACGCTACCTTAATGCGATACTGATGGATTGTTGCTGGCATATATCGAGAGTTGAGATATCGTTAAAAAATATTGTAAAGGAGAAGAAAAAAAACAAAGGGAATTTATATTCATAATAATGAATTCAGTTGTTCTGTTACAATTTTTTGATTTTGATGTATCCACGAATGGAGCTTGCAGTGCTGCAATTGCGGCAGTGGACGATATGGATTTGGCAACCCGCCTTTTCAAGAAAAGGCGGCGTCACATCAAATCACATGCAATTAGAGATATGTTGAATTAAGAAATTAATACTTGAATAAAACAGACATTTTAAAATTACTACAGTCTTTACTTACTTATGTTTAATGATTATATCTTGTTCTTTTATTAATATATTGCTATTATAAATATTATTTTAGTAATTTTTATCTAGTTGTTGTTCATTTTATTTAAGAGATCTTTTAAAAGTTCGTTTTTTTTCAGCCTGTAGTCTGTTGCTTTCCTCCATTATTGTGCTAAACTTCTTAAGTTCTTCAACTTTCTCCTTATCTATTTAAAGGGCCATACTTTTTTGATAATATAAGATGTAAGGCTCAACGACAGGTTTAAAACCAATAGATTCCAAGCCGATTACTTTTAGGATGGCGTATGTATCATGAGCGTTCGCCAGAACAACTTGATCACTGATTACTGATCCATCACTAATCAGTTATCATGTTGTTCTTGTTAACGCACCCATTACCTCCAGCTGATAACGGATCTAGGTCCACTCGCTTATTCAGGAAAACCAACTTCGCTGAATTAAATCACAACCTCCAAGAATCTTATTGGTCCTTTCTTGATTCCGCTTTTGAACAGAAAAATTTTGTTTAACTTTTGAATAAAGAATAAAGAATAACAACTCGATTTCGTTTTATAATTTGCTTCATTTTTACCTCACCATACTTTTACACATGCGCTCTTGATATGCCTTCCTGCATCCTCTCTCTCTCTCTCTCTCTCTCTCTTTCTCTCTCTCTCTCTCTCTCTCTCTCTCTCTCTTATTTTACCACAACCTCCTTTTCTTTTTCTTTTGTTTAATCTTTTTAGATCTGCAGGAATTTAATCCGATTACTTGCTTTACCCACCTGTTCTTTCGTAGCGTGCTCGCAGTTTTTTCCGTTTCCTTTATCCTTTTCCTTATCTTTATTATTATCCTTATCCTTATCTTTTCTATTTCATCAGCCTGAATTTAATCGACTCTCGATGAACAGAAGCTTTACTTATGCGTTGTGGAGTTCCAAGCTTACATACACATCGCATATACATTTTGCACATCGCATGTACATTTCGCACAAATATGTGCGTTGTGCGTGCGGGAATTTATATACATATGTATATACATTCTTTTTTCCCCTTTTATGCTTTTGCATATTCTCTTTACCTGTATTCTCCGGCAGCCGTCGTTTACTTTTAATAATACTTATTTAATTTCCTCTTCTTTTCGCTCAGTAATTCCGTAATAGTTTTTAATCCTCGTCGCCAATGTAACGCTCCAGTAATAACAATCTAATTTTCAGTTTAATATATTGATTCACACAGTCGCTGACTTCTAACTTTCGTTGCTTCTCTTCGACTACTCTTGAGCTCAACATATATACGACGCGAACCACCTCGCGTCGTGGTGAATTTATGAATTCCGTGGTGGGCTCGAATCCCAATCAGCTGACAAAGATTCCCACACATACTATACATTCTCGGTTGGCACTAACGAATAATACCCTTATACCCTATGGGTACCGGGTATTACAAGTAGGAAAGCTAGAGTAATATTTTAGTTACACTTGTTTCATTATTTTCGGGGACGAAAGTGGACGTGGCCAAATTTTATATCAAACTTGATCTGCGTGCAACAGATTCGAATGTTGTCACCAAATTTGGTAGCTCTAGCTACCTCTCTGGCTAAATCGACTCGGCTGGTGTTACATACTTTCTCGGCT
Source organism: Drosophila tani (assembly GCA_008042535.1). Lineage (NCBI taxonomy): Eukaryota > Metazoa > Arthropoda > Insecta > Diptera > Drosophilidae > Drosophila > Drosophila tani. Next base: position 15,076 of record VNJO01007344.1, read on the forward strand.
GCCCCTTGTACCCCATGGGTACCGGGTATAAGAACTGTGTGCATACCCACAATTTAATATACTCGGGAACACACGAAAGTGTACTATGCACTCGGCCAAAATATAGTACTTGAAATGGAAGCGCTACTGAAAATGTAAGTGGAATTGCTGAGATAATCTGGCATCTGCGTTAATTTTAATACATGCGATATTGTAAATAAATAAATTAATTGTATATAGTATTGATAATTGTTAACAAATTTAAAAATGTTCAAACTGTATATAAATCAAATTTATTTAAGGATACTCTATTCAATGTCGTTAAATTATCGATGAACTATAAATAAATAAATAATCTTCAGACTAACTTTGGAAATAATAAAATCAGATGAAAGAGAGCAATTCTAAAAGTTTCACTTCTGTCGTGCGTATCTGAACTCACACAACTTTATTTACTTACTAATATAGGGCGCAGGATTCTTCACGTAGTTCGCTCTTTATAAATGTATAGTCGTAATAATTTAGCTTTGGTAATATAGCAGTTATATATTTTAATAAACAGAAGTTTGTTTTTTTAGCAATCGGGTTACCTTCCAAGTTTAATACCTTCAAATTGTTCATAAACCGAAAACGTTCAACCTGCAAAAAAAAAAAAAATAAAATAAAAATAGCTACATGGAAAAACATATAATTACGATTAAGAGAAAATGCTCAACTTAGGTGGGTCAAATCTTATTCAAACTTTTATCAGACATTGGTTTAATCTAATCTTAAATTCAAAATTGTCGAATTAGAGCGGAATATTTTAGACCATTATTGAAATAGCTAAATAGCACAATTGTTCGCACATAAGGGGTTATAATAGTGCAACATTTTCAAAAAATCATTTGTTTTTTCTTATTTGACAGTTTATACTTTCAACAATATTCTGTGTAATCGGTAATATCATACCTTGAATAGTTTTTGAATGACAGCGTTTTAAAGAGCGACCGCTCGCTGGAAAGATACGGCAAGAAACTTTAAACGTGTTTTTCTCGAAACGACATTTTTCAAAGCTGCTGCCATCATAACTCAACGACAAATTGACCGATTGCTTTCAAATTTTACTTAGGTATTTTTTAATACATTTTCTATACAACTCATGACTCATGATCTTTTTGATTGGCTGAAAATTGTAAATTAGGTAAAAAAAACAAGTGGGAAAGCTACAGCCGAGTGTGACCGACTGTGAGATACCCGGTACCCAAAGCATTGTGGGTTAAATTAAATAGCACATGAACATGGAAAAAAGAAAATGTTGAGAAATGAAGACAAAAGTTGCTAGAAACATGTTAAGCAACATCCAAATAAGACAAATGTTTCGCAACACGCACTGACACTCTCTCTCAAAAGCTATGTGCTCAGACATCCGGAAGGTATTACTGAGCAGTGCAATAGAGCGAGAGGGTGACTATTGACCTCTTGTTTTGACTCAATGCTACGGAACTCTTTTCGAATATCTGAGTACGTTGCTTTTGAGAGAAAGATGATAAAAGTGCAAGTAGGTTCAACAAGAAGAAGATGGATAAACAGAAACCAGGGATCTTAAGATTTATATTAAAAAAAAAAAATTTTAAAATTAAATTTTTTTTTTTTTTTTAAATATATAATTGCAAATTATCTGTTATTTTTGATTAAAAAAAAAAGTTTCAAATTGTTTCCATTTGAACATTTTTATCTTTAAGTTGAATCATAGCTCATCATTTGTTATTTGTATTTAAAAAAATCGAATAAGCTGTTATTTATCAATTTTAATTTAATATAAAAAATTGAATTGAAATTGAAAATTGAAAATAAAAATTGAATTGCTTGTGAACGGGGCGGTGTAATTAAACGATCGAAAGATATTTTCAATCTACGTCTCAATACCTTTTGTTTGATGTATTCCAATGTTGTCACCAAATTTGGTAACTCTAGCTCTAGATTGGGACATTAAGGAAACGAGTGCCTCTTCATTGGAGCCGGACTTACCGGAGCAGATACCAAAATGCAGCTACGACAGGTCTTTACGAGTTCTTTAGCTTCTCTATCTATTCGTGGTCATCATACTTTTGAGCGGAGTCGCCGCTTCATTGCATTCTCATGTGCTAGCTCCAACATTTTTCGTCATAGATCTTTCGGAATCACTAGCTTTGTTCCTCTTAGCAGCAGATTACCGAGCATCGAATCTTCAAATCGAAACACATAGAATAGAATCGCTAAACACACTTCTCCTCGTTAAGTAACACATTATGTTCCACAAAACCATCTTGCACCTTACTCAGCGCCATATCCTCGAGAGTATTGCCAAAAACTTTAACGTCGTCAATATAGTTTATGACATTTGGGCTATGTGCCAGCAGCTCCTCCATCAGCCTTTGGAAAATCTCTAATTCCTGAATAGCCCACGATGTGTAATGAACGTCCTTATCTCCTCTCTATCGTCAAGCAGAAACTGATGATAGGCGTTCTTTAGATCGAGCCGAGTCGAACGTCGGAAGAAGATAATTATCCCTTTTTATGGCCTTATTTGCTCTGCGCATGCCCAAACACATATAAATATCTCCACATTATTTTAACACGATGATAATTGGGGATATCGTAGTGCTCGGCCCAGTCACCGGCGCTATAATATCATATTTTAGGGCTTTATCTAGTTGTAGCTAGCTTACACGAATCCTCCTTTAGGCAGTTTAATGCATCTATTCTTTCCTCATCATGAGTTTGAGACGATATGAAATATGTTTTTCTCTCCCTGCCAATTGAATGAGTTTGACCCGGTGTTCTGGGACAGTCTCGCACAATGAGTCGGCGATTGTCCTGGCTTATACGCAACTCGGAAACGGTACGATTGTAGAAGTAGAAGCCACCTTTTGATGCAGACTGGAGGTCTGGAAGTGGGCTTAAATAAAGCCTCAAGAGGCTTGTGGTCCGTTACATCTTTCTAATTTGGGAAAGCTCCAATCTACTTAACTCGATTTATGTTTAACCCTGGTTTTAAAACCTTTAGTTGTATGCCGTATCACATCCTAGTAGTGATTGTCTGCTGTTTTCCATGACGTAAAACGTAGCAATTACCTCCGAGTCCCTCTTTACGCTTATCGGAGCTTCAAACACTCTCAATATTTTGAGAGGTTGATCCAAAGCATACGAACGGAACTGGTTCGATGATTTAGTGCTGATGTTGAAAATGGTCGTCGACCAGTTTCTGCCAATCTGCTATATTGTGTTTGGAACCAGAGTCGATAACCATTTCCATAATCTCGCCACTATCCCCCTTGGTGGCTACTTGGAAACAATCAGTGTTTACTCACTTTTTCCCGTCGTGCACAGACTTACAATTAACCAGCCTGATGTGTGTGTCCGTACGCCTTGGGCGTTTCGCCCAAGGTCCGTCCTCGTCGTGGTTGGCCGCTCTTATACTGGTCTTGCATCTCCGTACGAAGTGTCCAATCCTGCAACATTTTCTCACGTTGCGCTTGTTGATGAGCAATCTGGGCTGTTCTCCCGGTGTCCCTTTCTTCTGCATCGACCACAGTCTTACAATGTATCAGGGTGTCGCGTCTTTTGATATGAAAATCTCTGAATTGTGCTTTGTTGGCCAGCTGCACCTATCGTCTCTGTCTGCCTGTTAACATGCTCTTCGATGTGACACATCTTTACAAATTCGGTTTTCGTGAATTCGTTCTCCATGAGCAAATTTGCAGAAAGATGTGATCAATAATGAGTTTTCCTGTCGATCTTCTTAGGTGGATCGCAAGTTATCTGAACGGCAGGATGCTAAAGGTCATCTGAAAAAACCACTTGTCGAATGTTCTCCGGGTGACCTCTGGTGTCCCCCAAGGGAGCCACCTGGGTGCCTTACTTTTTACATTATTTATTAACTACGTCCCCAAAGTTTTGACTAACTCAAGAGTACTTATTTACGCTGACGACGTTAAACTTTGCGTGCAATATAAGGACGGCGCTAGGCAGTCAGATTTACAAACAGATCTTAATAACTTTCAAAAATGGTGCACTGCAAACTTATTAAACCTAAATGGCTCCAAATGCAAGCTCATGTCATTCTCACGTGTCTCTCCCAATCCTGCACCTTATACGCTGAACTGCTGCTCTCTGAAAAGGATCACTCTAGTTGACGATTTGGGTATCTGCCTAGATCCTAAACTGGAGTTTATTGATCATATTTCGTGCATTGTAAATAAAGTTAGGGGTGTCCTTGGATTTATACAACGGTGGTCGAAAGAATTCGATGACCCCTACGTCACGAAGAACTTATACATTTCATTAGTTCGTCCTATTTTAGCATATAGGGATCTTGCGTTTGGAGTCCCCAGTGGGACGTCCACAGCAAACGCATTGAGTCAGTTCAAAAGAACTTTTTACTTTTCGCTCTTCGTGGCTTAAGCTGGGATGCGAACCTTATGTTGCCATCTTATTCTAGTAGACTTATCCTAGTTAACCTTCCGTCCTTAGCAAACCGTAGTACGATGCTTGGCATTGTCTTTATGTATATCCTGATCCGTGGTGACGTGGCAAGCAGTTAAATTTCCACGTACCATGTAGAACTACTAGATTCTACTTGCCTTTATCGTTGCACCACTGCAGAACATCATATGAAATGCATGAACCCTTTAGAGTATTATTTGCAAATTTTATTAATTTGTACAAAATTACCTCATCTGTAGATAGTCTTCCTAAACTAAAAACATTAATCTTAACCCACTTAGTAAACAAGCAAGATAGCAATCGAGCTGCGCGCCATTAGTCTATATGGTGGAGGGTAGTTTCCTCGCATTCTTTTACCTATACTTTTCTTTCGCGCACCTAACACCTAACCCTAACAAGCACGTGCTTGGTTTCGAAGGGCCACTTGAGTGTACTGACCGTAGTGCATCAACGTCCATATATTGAAAAAAAAGCCATTATCAACTCTCCTCAGACCATACTGGTACTGGAATTACCCTATATGAATTGTACCTCCAAAGTGAGGTCCTGCCGGGGGAATAAAAAAAAATAAATTGGGACTTAAGCATTTTTATGCTGGGTTGCGATGCCATGGGAACATTTTCCTTTGTGGCCTTTGCCAAACTCTTTTTCTAAATTTAATAAAATTCTCATTACCCTGAAATTTTTTCTCCCGGTTAATAAAAGGTGCCATTGTAAGTGGCTTTAAATTCCTTAAGGATGTATCGTCCTTAAATGGAATCTTCCCCAAATAACTACCACTCGAATGCTTAGTGGTAGTTTTAATAACATTATATTTAACATTTTCATCCTTTATATAATTTTCAACTTTGGTTGCTATATTTCCAAATTGTTTAAAATTGTTCACTTTAATAGTAGTTGCATTTATTGAACTACTCTACTTTTTATGGCTGCCAAAAATAATTTAACCAAATCTTGTATTTTGGCCATTAATTTTCTCCATACCATCCCTTTTAACATGGGTAAACAGATCGGCTCCTACAATGACATCAACTTGGCCTGGCTTATTAAAGTCCGGGTCAGCTAATGTATAATTTCGCCATTTTGATTTGTCAATATTGACTTCTCTACTAGGCAAAGCTTTCATTAATTTTGGCATTATTATTGCCTCCGTAATCAACGGCTTCTTTGCTTATAAAAAGTTTAGCTTTATATTTTGATACAAGTGTATCTGATAGTGATACCCCACTAAACCGTGTATTAGATTTTATTTTCGGCAGATTTAACATTTGTGCTGCCTCCTCTGATATGATTGTGCTTTGGGATCCACTATCAATCAATGCTCTTAAAATTTCAAATCCGCCATTAGCAGTTTTTACATTTATTTTTGCTGTTGGTAGCAATGCTTGTGTCGAAGTCACACAAGTGGATAAAAATACTTCTTCTCTCTTTTGAGACTTAATATGCAGCATTGTATGATGAGCCTTATTACAATGCGAACATAAATACTCGCAAAAACATCTTTCGCCGTTAAAATGATTTAGGCATCTTGTGCATCGTTGCACCTTTCTTGCGATTTCCAGTCGCTCTAGGGGATTCATCCCTCTATATTTATGGCATTGTGTTACTTGTTACCTCCTGCAAGGATTCGCGGAGCTATCGGGTGGCCGGCTGCTTAGCGGATCTCAGGACCGGGTTTTGACCGCCGATAGCTTCCGGCAGAAGGCAACCATTTATTTATTTTGGATTCAACTCCCGCAATCCGACAACTGGACATTAATAGGGGATGCTGATGGATGTAGGCTGCATCCCTGTGCCCCTCCCATCCAGATGGTCGCCAGGATCGTGTTGGCGACTCCCTATTTGTCCTATCATTTTCACCTGTTTTTTTTTCCCCTCACACCTCCATCTCACCCACTTATAA
>VNJO01007346.1:0-51199 GCA_008042535.1 Drosophila tani
TCAACCACTCGGAGCGCGACTCGGTCTTCTCGCTGACCTCCTCCTCCAGCGACAGCATGTGCGAGCAGCAGCGCAAGCGATCCGGCCAGGACCAGGCTCCAGCCTCCTCCGGCAGCTTTGAGTACGAGCAGCAGGTGGAGGACAGCCTGGAGAACGACTTCCGGGACTCGGCCATCTACAGTGACGACAACAACGACAAGCGTCCCGGGGACTATGAGCTGCAGCCGCGGCGTCCCACCAGTCCGCCGCCGCCACCACCTCCCCTGGGACCACGTCCACACTCCTCGCACTCTCAGCATCATCATCCGCCACAGATTGCCCCAAAGCCCTCCAAGGATCAACTGCGACTCGGAGCAGGAGGTAATGTCATTGTCTGCCAGTCTGCCTCTCGGAGCTGGGTCCTCCAGCAGATCGAGAACTTCAACAAGTAGGTAGGATGAGTCCTCGACGAGGATGCGGCCTGCCCTTTGCCATAAACAAAATTCCTTTGTAACTTCTACATGTACATAGTCCTAAGTGTCTGAAACACACACACACAACCACACACTTTGTATGCAATGCTAATCTTAGATACTACATTTAGTCGACTGTTTTATGTTTAGAGAATAGAGATGCATAACCGGAGAGTCATTTAATAAAATTTGTAATCACTTTGAAAATTATAAAATGGGTTTTTTGTTGCTTAAGATTGGGAAATTAGAGGAAAGGGAGTATAAATCTGTCATATTTGAAAAACAGTAACAGTATTTGTTAAATTAATAAACGGAAAACATCGTTGAATGCAATAACACATCGATATTAAGAGGTAAAAGCATTATTTTCTATGAAAACAGCTTTTATTCTGTGTATAGCTTTTGTTATCAACTGGGAGAAAAGAGGTCCTGGGACAATTTGATTAAGAAAAGCTTATTTAGCCATAATTCAGGACTTGTATTAAGCTTTTCCCCTCTGCCATAAAGTTCGTATAACAGTTTGTTATTATGGTGAGTCTCAGCTGTAATATGGCATCCCCCTGAAAGTATGCAACTAAAAATAGCAAATATTTGAGCTCAGAAGTATGCAACAAGAAAGTGATGGCCAAGTAAATTATTTCATTAACTTTTAAACATATTTTTTTTAATTTGTTTTATGGCTTGTAAAGAATTAGATTTAATCCCCTTATTAAAAAAATAAAAATGTCTTGATTTAAGACTTATTAAATTGATTTTATTAAGCTCATGAAAATATATGCATAAGCTAGTTCTGGGACGTTTTTATTTGAAATTATTTCTAGAACAATTTTAAAAGCTTTAATTAAATTCAAAAAAAAATTTAAGTAAATAAAAATAATTAATGGTCGGATTGTTTTTATCGTTAGTATTATTATCCTATATGTATATATAATAACATATACTTATTGGTAAAGTTTAAGTAGATCAAAAATCCCACACATTTAGATAATTTCAGCTCATGAAAGGCTTTCTGACTAGTTGTAATTTTAGGCTTCAATTAAACACTAGTTAGGTTCTCTTAAATATTTCCCCCCAACTCGCTGCATTATTATTATTTTTTTAGTACCAACTTGCATTAATTTCAATGAAAATTTAATGAGAATTCTATTTGCCGCTTAATGGAGTGTCGCCAATTGCTTCAACGCCCCCACCTTGATCGTCTGATAATTACGGCACAATATAATTTATAATTTGAATAACGAGTCCCACGCATAATCCCTTCACACGGACCAGGAACTATTCTGGCCGCCGGAAAATGGCCAGCCGCCGTGCCGAGAGGCTCGCTCCACTCATTATGCAAACGCGGGGCGTTAGCGACCGATTCTCGATTCTCGGGGGGCTTCCGCCATCGAACAATGACGAAAATCAGGCCCCGTCGGCGACTGTCAGCGTAATCTGGTGGAAAATTAAATGCAAACGCGAAAGCCCCATATCGTCGTCAGTCAACACATTCGCGCCACGTCGCGGCGATGCGTAATAACTGGGCGAAAATGCGAATAAAAAATCCACGTAAATTGGCGCTTGCATAATTCATGGGCCAGCTGACAATTAATGCTCGCCCTTGGTCGAAGCCACATGCAAACAGCGGTGGTGGTAACTTTTCGACGTTTCTGACCAGCCAGGGTCCTCGCAAGTGGCGAAGAGTTTGCGGTTAAATCGCCCGCAGGATCTCACCGAATGTCCGTGACGGCTGCAACAGAGTTGCATGGCTTTTATGGCCAGGAAGAGGAGGAGGAGGCGAAGGCCAACGTGGGTTCACAGCCCATTTGACGGTGGGGGCAAGGTCGAAAGTCTAGGCCAAAGACATGGACCACCGCCGGACAAATGGAGTCGTTCAATCGGATCCCAGTGGCACTGTCCAAGGTCGAGGTACCAGGAAGAAGAAGGGTGCAGGCACCCCTAGGAATAGCTCCTTCCATTCTGCACCCCGAGCGTTTTGCCAATCGTGCCCTGACTGCATTATGTGGCTGCCACACAGTCTGCGCGTAACCGAGTTTGTCCCCTCTGGTGGCCTGGCACAAAGGTCGTCTCCTTGCGTCCTTCCTGCGGAGCTGACAGCGTCAGCGGACAAAAAGCTTACTCTCTCTCTCTCTCGCTCACCTGCCACCTGAGTCCCCCGAATAAAAGGCAGGATAAAAAAACGCAGCACACAAAACACAAACACACAGACTGAATTTCAATTTCTTTGACACGTTCTTGTTGCTGTTCGTTTGCAAAACGCTCAACAAGTGCCTCGCCAGGATGCTGAGCAGTTGAGCCACCAGCGCCATACACTCGGGCAAAAAAATGGTACTGTAAAGATGTGGGATATGTAGGTTAAATAGGATATTTACGAGGACTATATGTCAAGGGATAGTTGAGTTTAAAAGGAGTTTTTATGTTAGGGAAGGAGTTAAGATGTTGTCTTACTTTAAGATGTTGTCTTACTTTTTACCTCTATATTTTCCTATTTTATTTCCTCAGGAATTATATATTATATAAACTCTTCTGGAAGCGTCATCCAGTGTAATATTATTTTTTTAATAGAAGTTACATAATAAAATAGTTAACCTTACCACATTACTCCCACTAGCTTATTTAAACGTTCAAGTTATAACCAATAATTCCTCCTATTTTATGAGGAAAACGCTCTCTTGCCACAACTACTTTTTAAGTCTAGTTCCCACTTCCCTCAAGTATTTTGGTACTCAACAAATTAAAGTAGTAGTGTACCTATGTCTATATCTATATACACTTGTAATATTTTCCAAGTGCACGAGTAGATAGCGAGTGTAACAGACAAGCTTTGACTTTTATGCCAAGCCCCCCCTGTAAGCAGGATACCGGGAACCCAACCCTCCTCGCCGGCACCCCATCTGGAGGTCGCTCTCTGGCCTGCTCGTTTCTGGGGAAAACTTTAGCAAATTGCCATTTTGGCATTTAACGGCGTTGGCGGCGACTCAGGCAAGAGGAAGCGAAGAGCTCCCCGCGCGCCGCCAAACAATTTTCTTACATTTGAGAGATTATTTTGTCGTGGTCCTTTCACATTTCGCATTTAATTCCGACCCCCTCCGAAGGTCGTCGTGGGCTACAATCGAAATTCCGCTTGTAATTTACATGCCGCGAGTGCCACTCCCACTCGCAGTCGTATCCTTACGCATTTTCGTATCGTATCCTTCGGGTTGTCGGCGTGTCGGCGGCGGCGACGACTTTTTGCGGCCTGCTCCCGAAGAATAAACAATGCCCCAAACCCGAGTTTCCCTCTTTTCTAAAACCCAAACCCAGGCGCAGACCCCTCACACCCCGGACAACTTCCTGTTTCCTGCGCCGCGCAAATTTGCAAGTATATCGAGGCCCACAAACATCAACAGGCAAACAAACAGCCGAGTGGAAGCCATCGTCAACCTTTTCTCATTTCCTCTGTGGAGCGAGCAGGCCCCGGTGTAGACACCCGGGACCCACTACTCTGTATATATATTCAGCCGTAGTCCGAAGTCCTTAGTCCGGGCGCAACTTGTTGCTGTTGCCTCTCAGCCATCGCAAAAAGCAATTTCATGCCAATGCGATGAATTGACAGCGACAGGAGTAGAAAATGCTGCACGGCAGAGGAGCCAAGCCGAGTCGAGCCGCTTCGTCCTTGTCCGCCGCCGTCGCCGCCGCTGGCATTTGATTCTGATAACCCGGCGCACACACGGGCGGACAGGTGGAACAGGTGCCTGGGAGACAGGGCGACAGGAGGATTCCAGCAGACGACGACGACCCCTATCCGTTCAATCCATCCCAGATGCCCGGCTCTTCATTACGCTTATGGGGCAGGCCACTCGTACTCGTTGGACACGCAAAGGATTTGCTGGGCAGCAAATGGAATCACACATCCTCTTCCCTTAGAGGATAATAAAATTTTCTGACAGTATTCATACCAAAAAATGCCTTAAATAGGTTTAATATTGAGAGTTAAGAGGGAAATATGAGCTTTTATTAATACAGGAAATCTCTTCTATATTTTTGGCAGTGAATGTTGTAAAATTAAAGTGTTAAAATAAAATAAGAACTATTATAGCAAATATATTTTTATAGTTTAAGCACTGATAGTTGTAAAAATTAAATTTTAAAATGAAATACAAATTATTTTACCAATTTTTTCTTATAATTTCAGCAGGGAAAATTGTGAACATTAACTTAAAAAATGAAATTAAATTCATTAGGTAAATAAAAATGTACTCATACATTTTATAACTTAAAATTTGTTTTTTTTATTGGCAAGCATGGAATATAAGGATCATTAACACTTAATAAATAAATATGAAGGTGTTTCACTATATACTTGCTTTTATATTATTTGAAAAATAATGTAAAATTCAGCCATAACTACATTCCTATTTCAGGAATGTTTTACTTTATTTAATCACAGCTTAATTTGATAAATAATCTATCTATTCGCTGTCGTTACTCTATCTTTTTTTATGTTTAATATAGTTTTAAAAATAATTTCCATATTCCATTTAGTAAAACCAACACTTCTTACCTCAAAAAGAGTACAAGACCCTTTCGATAGTCCTTTTATTTACCCTTTACCTATATTTTAGGGCATTCTAAAGTCCACATTGGCCAGCCCCGACGCCTCGTCGGCTGTTTGCTTAGCTCCCTCCGTACTTTCGTCCTTCCTTCCCTCCGTGCAAATAATCATACTTCAAAGGCGATAAATCGTTATTTAAATTTCATTTTCCACATTGCTTAAAGTTTCATTTTCGTAAATTTTCAGTTTCGTCGCCGCTGCGGGACTCGCAGTTGGTGGGATCCTTCCACCTTCAGATGCGGCGGCGGCTTTCGCCGGTGAAAATCAGCCGGGCCACAGCGCCGAGAAGTATGCTTTAAAAATTCGGCTTATTTGGTTATGAATCCCCCGAGAGTGTTGGCTGCCGGCGCGAATATTTCTTCATCTGCGAAGCGAGCATACCTGAGAGTTTGTTTGTTTGTGCTTGTGAGTGGCCTCGATTTTTCCCATATTCCCATTTCCTTACATATATCTTTTTTTTGTGGGTACTTTGCCGGGAGTACTAGACACACACAAGTAACAGATGGCCAACAGCTTTTGGCCCTATAAAATTGTGTGTGCTCCGGCATCCTTTATGATCCCTTTTTTCCGGTTAGGACAGAGTAATCCGTTTGGAAAGGTGAAAGCAAAGGCCTTCTTCGCCTTTCCTTTGCCATATAATCGATGGGAGCTTCGAGATGGAATCACTGGCTGACAATAGCTGACCGGAGGGTTTGAATGAGAGGGAGGATATTCCATAATTTCCACCTGCGGCCACCCACTGGCCAACATAATTGGCTTAATATACATTTGCCGCTTAATCCACCTCGACCTCACATTAATTGTGTGCCGGGAATATCCTGGCTTAAGCGGAATGGCGCTTAAGCTTTTAATCGATTTTTGTCGACTCTCCTGTGACTCGATTATGATTACGACTCTCCGATTGCGACGAGTGAGTCGGGGGAGTATCCTTGAATGCCCGTATCTTTGGGTTGCTTATTTTCATAAGAATTTACAGCGCCTCCGAGGATGCTGACGAGGGGGCGATGCTGATTAAGGAATGGCTCCGGGGCGGGATATTCATTTACGCTTGTTTATTGAACTTGGAATTAGTTTGATTTGGCCACTGAGCCCGGCCTGCCCCAGCACAAAGGACACCGAACGAGGGGCGAGGCGAAGCAATCTCGTCTTAACGAAAACGACAACTCAAAAAGGAACAATTTCCAGGATAAACAAGAGGACGGAGGCAGCGGCAACGGCAACGGCAGCGACCGCTCCTTGGTGCGTTAAATATAATAAAATAAGCTCATTAAAATTATGAGACTCAGCAGGTGGCGGGAGAGGACTACGGGAAACTTGCTCCTCGTTGCGAAAGACAGATAAATCTCGCATCGAGGTTGCCAGGATGCCAGGACTCTGGCCATCAATCAGAGCCGGATTGTCAACTTTTCAGCCTCTCATCTCTCATCGGGATGCGTAAGTTAATTACGGTAGCCCAACGCCCCACGAAAAACCCAGAGAACCCGAGAATTCGAGAATCCGAGGCAGCCGGAACCCGCAGAGTCGAAAACCAATATTGCGCCGGAGTGTTCGTGTCACGGAAGCATGAAATCCGGCAAAAGCAAGTTTCGGGTGCGATTGACAACCGGCACTTAACACATTTCCCGCGCCCTAATGAACCGCAAGTGCGCAACAGCTGAGATCCGGATGAGTTGGCATTGAGTCAGCTGCAGGACCTCCTACACCCCACTCCCTGACGAACAGAAAAACAAGTTAGTTACCCAGTTACAGAGCGTCCTTGTCCTTTATTTATCGGATTTTGTGAGATCGAGTTGGGGGGCAGCAGACACAGCAGGCGGGGATTCGGTTGGGACTCGAGGATTGGCATGGGAGAGAGCTCTATATATACTGAGGGGAGAAATCGGATTTTATCTCCGTGTACTCTAATTAATTTGCTTTTTCTGCAGCCTCATCTCGGTGACAAGCCGAAAGTGTGTACAATTGTGGATTAAACTATGCAACACAAAGTTGTATTTTCTTACTTTTCGAGAGAGTCTCTGGTTTTGGCTTGGAAAAATATAAATATACATCGATCTTTACACACACACAAATATTTATATAATATATATATGTCATACGCAGTAGTTACAGTTACGCTTTACGCTTTAAGCCAGGCTAAGTCTGCAGTAAAATTTCCATCAGAAACAATTGTTATTATTATAGCATTTTCTTCGGTTTTTTTAGGGTTTCTTTAACGGCTTTTACACAATAAATTCGGTGGGCGGTTACAGCTTGCTGGTGATTCGATTTTGGAAATCAAGTTTCGGCGCGAATCAAATTAAAGCCTCGGCCTTGTCACACGCGGCGCACGCGGCGTATGCGCGATGCGGCAAACACTCGAATTCCCCTGGCCATTTTTTCGCGCTGCGCTGCAAATTAAAACTTTGGCCGTAGCAAGTTTGCTTCTCTGTTTTGTTTGCTAAATGTTAAAAATGATAAAGTGCACTCGACGCAGCCCGGAAGGGAGGGGAGGGGGACTTGGAAATAGGACGTGGTGCCACGTGAGGCGGAAGGAAAAGGGTAAAGCAAACATGAGTGCACAGCTGTCGAGTGCTCGAGTTTGGACGAGCCGGTGGCCACACATCATCCTCGCCGGGCTCCGAGCTCCGAGCTCCTGGCAGGCCTTCAATCCCCATCTCCATCCCTCTCTCTAATGTGTAAGTTTGCGTATGAAAATAGTTAGAGTTAGTTTTCGTTTCGTTTCGTTTCGTTTGCTTTTCCGCACTTTGTAAAAGGTATTTTTCAAATATAAGCGTATGTTAGTTCAGAAGTGTTAGAAGTTCCATCCAAGTACATGCATAAATATATAATATGTTCGTGTATATAGACTATATGTTCACTAAATAACTAGAGCCGCCTGTATAGGTACACATTCATATAATATATATAGTATATATAGTAGCTTCTGAGTTGGATACTTTGATTAAACGGTATTTGTTCTTGGCTTAGACTAACAACAGTCAACATTCAACAGTCAATCCGATATGAGATTTGTTCGTCCATTGGAAGAGTTACTTTTCTTTGCGAAGCAGGTGGCGAAGGTACCAGAGATGTAAACCTAACTTATCCGATATAGGTCACGTGTATACATATATATATATGCTTATATAACATTTATAAAGTTGCCGCTCTTCTTAAGCGTCTCTTTTAGTTCAATTGACAGCGCATTATTGGAATTGAAGATGATTTTCCCACAGAACACAAATATACATCTATATATATATATGGTTTTAATGATAATTATAAAGCCCCGCCCCCGAAATTCAGCGGGTTTTTATTTTAATTTTTTCGGGTTGGAGGCTGCACACGCCTCGCCTGCGATTTGTTATCAATCCGGCCTTCGTCTGGACATGATAAGCTCAGCGTCCAGCATCCATAACATCCGCCATAAACAAGCGGATTATCGCTGGCCGAGGCCTGGGCAGGAGGCCTGACCACAGCCAATGACTTGCCGAAAAAAAAAAAACCAGAGCCAGAGCCAGACCCAGACCGACTGCGACCCGGCATTAAACTTTTAATAAACGCAGCCCCGACAAAGGAGATGAACACATCTGTGCCCCCGTCGAATGGCATTTGAAATATTTCGCCAGGCAGCCGCTCGCTTTTGATAAAATTCTCCTTTGTACACACAGACACAGTATCATCCTCCCCAGAATTCCGCGGGGAAGAAGACATCGTCGTCGTTTCGTCCTTACAGCACGTGCAGATTCTCGCAGCTCTTCGACTTGGATATGTCGCTGAGACAGATCTTCTGCAGCAGCTCCTTGGCCAGGTGCAGGGATATGTGGGTGCGCGAGGTCTTCATCTTGGAGGCGGTGGCCTTTTTCTCGCGCTTCTCCTTGAGGCGCATCTAAGGGAAATGGGCAAAGGAAGGTTCCAGGGTAAGAAATAAATTTATATTACATTTCTCTGTTTAAATTGTCTAGAAAATAAATTTATATTAAGTTTCCCCATTTAAATTATTTCCAAAATCTCTGCTTTAAATAATAACTTGGCCTCCTTTATGCCTTGCTCCTTGGTTCCTGGAAATATTATAATATTCCTCACAGGGCAACCCAATCTGGTTAGCTGACCAAGTTTCCGCTTGCCCCGCTCACCGCGCAATTTTCATTAATTAGTGAGCCGATCCGGAAGCAGGCCCAACCCCAGTCCCACCCAGACGTGGCCTGGTAACCAAAGCCGTCTGGCTAAATCCATTTAACTCCATTTCCTGCACAATTTGGCCATGCATCGGTGGGTTGCGTGTGCTTCGCACCTTGCGGGAAACCACAACAGACCCACTCCATCCCCATCCCCATCCCCATCCTCACCTGCTTCAGTATGCCCACGAGCAGCTCATCGACGTTGTGCTGTATGCCGCTGGACGTCTCAATAAATTTGGCATCGCGTGAGGCGGCCAGGGCTTTGCCCTCTTCGGAGGGGGAAAAATCGAAATGAAATCAAGCCATCATAATTAGGACACCATAGACGCCTCACCCTGCGAGGTGATGAGCCTAGCCCTGGCCAGATCCGCCTTATTGCCCACAAGGATCACGGCCTTGTCCTTGGTGTAGTTCTCCTGCCATAGATAGTTGATAATCTCCTCGGCCACCCGGAACGAGCTGCGATCCACCACCGAGAAGACAACAACGCAGCCATGGGGCTCGTAGGTGGACAGCGAGTTCTCCACGCTCATCTCGACGCTGGGATGGTCGATGAAGACCATCTCGGACTCCTCGTCGTCCAGCAGCACGCTCACCGTCTTCTCGCCGAACTCGTCGTCTAAAACTCAAATCAGAATTAAACTCTAAGGACGCCAGTGGCAGCCGGGAAGCTAGGGGTCAAGCACACACATAGGTTCCAGCTAGGGGTTGTCACGGCTACTCACTGCGCTCCCTGGTTCCCTGCTGCTCCCAGGTCTCTTGGAAGAGGAACTTGGGGGTTGGGGAGTACTTGGAGTTCAACTTACCCAGGCTGGCGTCATAGGTGTGCATGTATTCCGAGGTCATAAACTGGTTGACCAGCGCCGTCTTGCCCACGCCGGCATCGCCGAGCATCACCACCCGGTATCTGGCCGGTGGCGGCGGCTCCAGTGGGTCGGAGTCATCCGGTGAGGCCGGCAGGGAGTCCACGTTGGCATAGCCGGCGCCACAGCAGCTGCCCTCGAAGGGCGACCGTTCGCTGGCCCGGCTGTTGGTCGAGTTGACGCTGGTGTTACTCCGTGATCTTCTCGAGATGATCGAGTCGCCGCAGTTGACCACGTTGCCCTTGCTGATGGAGAAGTGCCGCAGGCGGTAGAGGTCATCGCTGGCCCGGGGATTGTAGGGGCGCTCGGGGAGCGAGCAGACCCGGGGTCTAACATGGTCGGGCACTTGAGGGGAGAAGCAACTTAGGAACTATTCAAGACCCACCTTGGATTACCAACTCACCTGGCAACTCCAGAAAGTTGGAGGTCCTGCGCTGACGTCCCCGATTTGAGCTCTGGAAGGCCAAAGGACCCACATCATCGTTGGACACAATCGAGGCATTGGAGCAGGCGCTCTTCATGGACTCCCTCGAGCTGCGCCTGCTGGCCAGGTAGGCCAGTCCGCCCTTGGAGCTGCCCCTTCTTCTGGGTTTGTGCTCCACGTGGGACGAGTCCCTCTTGGGCTTGGCCGGCTTGCAGCCGCTTAGCTCGTGGTCGGCGTCCTGGGTCAGGTCACTGGTGGACTTGCGGTAGCGCAGCGAGACCACGCTATCCGAGCAGGTACGATCCAGGGTGGAGTGGGAGCTGTGGAGCACTTGGTAGCCGGGATTCGAGGTGATGTTGATGGCATGCCGACGCTGCCGGTTCAAATGGGGTCTTCCATCGGCGGATCCCTCCTGGTGCGGCTCCATCTCAGGCTCCGTAAAGCTAAAGCTGGTGGTGGTGTGGGTCACCATGGTGCTGTTCGTGTGCTGGGTGCCCGTCTCGCCGGACTCCATGGACAGCTGAGTGCAGTCGGTGACGCAGGAGTCGCGCTTGAGGCCATAGTAGTTGGAAGCTCCGCCCGAGCCGGAGGCCACGGCACTCAGGTTCCTGGCCTCGATCTTGCTGATCACCGGGAGTTCCCACTCGTCCCGCTGTCGCTTGCCTGCTCCTCCTCCCTGTGAGTAACCTCCACCTCTTCCTTCTGCTCCTGATCCAGGTGAGCCTCCCATAGCCATTGCCATCGCCATCCCTTCATCCACTCCTGTCGTAGTCAGCTGGGGAACTGGATCCAGCTGCGTCTTGTTCCGTATCAGCTTCTTGGAGCCCTGCCTTCTCGGCGAACTGGGCGGATCGTAGTACAAGGCTCCATCATCCGGCGAGATGGGCTCGTAGTACTCGAACTTCCTTCCATGACTCGGACTCACTGCATCGAAGACGAACTGGCACGGCGCATTGGGACTCCGGGCGGTGGTTCGACCGCTGAGCAGGGAGGCCGAGTCGTCAATGGACCCGGAGGAGGGCGTCTGGTAGTAAGAGCTGGGCGTGGAGCTGCTCCCATCGTCGCAGCTGTCGTTGGCAAAGGTGGTGGTGATCTTGGGACTCCGTGGAGTCTCATACCCGCCGTAGCTGTAGCCCGAGTTGGCTCCACCATGGTATTGCCTGGCGGAGTGTCAGCGAATCAGTATTCTGTGAAGGATGGGCAGTAGCGAGCTTACCTGGGCAACTTGGGCGTGGCTCCCTTGCAGGGCAAAGGGTTACTGGCCGCCCGCGCCGGCACCTTGTGGTGCGAGGAATGTGGATGCCCATAGGAGCCTCCACCTGAGCCGGCTCCCTCGTCCCAGCTGCGCTGTTGCTGAGCCATTTCAGGACTTCTGTTGGGGAAATGGGATTGGCTTGGGTTAAGGGTACTTAACATAAGGATATTTGTACCATTTATGCTGTGAAAAATATTTTAAAATTGTTGCTCTCACTCTGCCCCAATAATCTTAAGATTTAAATACTTAAAATTTAAGTTAAGTGCTGTTAAAACATGAAGTTATCTATTTTTAAAAGAAAATAAATATTAAAATTCAAACTCGTATCGATTTCTTACCAATTAAGACATTTTTGCGATATTATTTCTACACTTGGACACTTAGAAGCTTCCTGTAAATTCTCAGAAATAATAAAGACATTTTCCTTTGCCCTTAGAACTTTCATTTAAATGCAAAAAGTTATGACTTATTTTTTGTTCGGTGCACTTTGGCGGAGAAAATAAAGATGATGAGATGTGAAGATGCGATGGGAACCGCTCGCTGATGGCCAACTCATGTGTAAATATCATGGGCCATTACTCATCCCGCACACACACACCGTAAACACACACACCGCACACCCATCACCCATCCAGGGAGGATACAAAGTGCGCCCCTGACCGTGCAGAGCCCGGCCCAAACGGGCACAAAGTAAACATAATTTATGGCTTTATCTGTATTTAATCAAAATAATGAAAAGCGGGCAATAGAAACCAGGCATCATAAAGGCCAGGCCACGCCCACAGCCGACCGCAAATGGAGGCGGTTGGCCTGGCCAATGTCCAGGGATGGGGATGGGGATGGAATGGCCGCAAGTCATTCTCCGCAGCTCCGGGGGAAGTGCTCTATTTGGTCAGGCAATTATTGTTAAATGTCCGCTCTCTCTCTCCGCTCTCCACTCTCACCCGGAGCTGGGCTGGTGGCGTAAGTGGCCGTCCCTATTAGCGCCCCCGCAACCGCAGTCTGTCAGCACCTACACACACACACCCCGCACCCGCACACACCCACCGCACACACACACTCCTGCCCGCTAACTTATGCAAAAGTTTCCTCGCCCTCTGGCCCCAAACAATCGGCTTGCGGCAAACTTCGTTTGTTCGGAGCGGGGACAAAGTTCCCTAATGGGATTTGCCAGCTCCGGAGTTTGACTTGCAGCCTACATTTGGGCCTTCACGAACTTGATTATAGCCGCAGACACCAGACACCAAGTAAAGTGTTGGCCAAATCGAGCTGCAAAAGGGATTTTCCAGACGCTTTCCCTCTAAGAGCAGCCTTGGCAATTGCAGAAATGTTGCAGGGAAATCAGAGAAGCCTCTTATTTGTTAAGTTTATACAAGTTTTAGCTAGGAAACTTTGCATTATAATTTATTAATAAGTTTATGACTGATGGGTGGTCTTAAGAGTTTATTGTTTCTTGTTTATATCGTATCTACAAGTTCCCAGATTAGTTGAATTTTTCTTCCAGTGTCTTGTATGTTGCCTCAGCACTTCAGTTATACGATGCTGCACTCTCCAGTGGCGTTTTGTTGCAAGTGCCCCCGGTGTGCTGCACTTCGCTCGAACATGTGTCCTCCCACTGGAGCAGCAGCTGGATTCCGTTTAGTTTTCCCTGGACACGTGGCCGCTTCGAGTTTCCACACACACACACACACACACTCGTATCCCTCGTATCTGCGACTCTGACCCTTGGGCCATTATTATCTATCTACGGCTATCTACGTGTGTATCTACGGCGGGCACAAATAGCCGGAGCCGGAGCCGGAGCGGCCACGCACATCCGTGAGCGCGAGTACGTGTCCATACGGCAAAGCAAATAGTGCGGAATAATGGTCGCAGTCGCAGCATACCTGCTCATTTGCCTGTTACCTGTTACCAGTTACCTGTTGCTGCCATTGTTTGTTTGGCTCTCGTTCTTGTTGCTGTCGTTGTAGTTGTGGGGCTTTTGCCGCCAAGGTCCTGCAACCTAATACAGTCGAAGGTCCTTCAGTTAAATTTCGTGTAATGCGAAAGGAAGTGAGTCAGAGTTGCGTGAAGCGAATAGAAAATGTAGGAATAATTTGGTATAACTACTGAGGTTCCTATTAGATTGTATTTAATGGAGTTTACTTTACTGTTTTAAGAAACTTTTTGTTGTAAAAACTTAGTTCTTTAAATGGTTAACTAATATAGTTTTCATAGAATTTACTCTCTCATATTTATTAAAGAGAAAACTAATATATTTTTTAATAAGAGCTCCTTAAGAGATGAGTTTGTTTCCTCAAAGAATCATTAACTTAATTTTTTAAAGCTTTTATTCATGTAATTCTTAGTTCAAATTCCCACAAAATAAAATATAAATGGTTAACTATTAAAGATTTCTTTGAAATTACTCTCTAATATATTTTAAAGAGAAAATCTAATATAATTTGCATTAAGAATTCCTCAAGAGAAGAGTTTGTTTCTTAATAGTTTCCTCACAGTTTCATTAACTTAATTTGTTTAAAGCTTTTCTTCATGTTATTCCTAGTTTTAACTTCCACAAAACCGAGTATAACTTCTCTTTTCTAAAACTTCTTGTCAGAAAATCTCCATAATCTTCATAAAATTTCCAAATGGTCTGTTGATTGTTTGAGTTGGCCAACAAGTTCCATTGCATATTAATGAGCTCGAAAGTTGTCCGCTTAAAAGTTTTCAATTTAAGCCCTCGAATCTTCGGGGGAATCTTTTCGGTAAATACCACTTACAAGGCATCAATTATTCGAGTGATTGATTCAAGTGTTTGTCAACTTGTTGTTTCTGCTGCTACCTTTTCGCATTTCTCCCCTGAATTTTCCCCAATTTCCCCCCATTCTCCTCTCTTTTTTTCTGCCGTATTTTGCATTTTCACGTAATATAATGGCGTGTTGCCACCGCAACGAATCGATGGAGGGAAGACTCGGTGCGTTCTGGAGCGTTCCGGTATGATAACAAAATGTTGGCTCAGAGTCCAGGGCCCACCTGTCTCTCCCTCTCTATCTCTCGCTCTCTCTTCCCTCTCTCTCTGTCTCTTTTGGCTTTGCGAAAATCTGCAGACAACAAATCAATAGGAAAATCCGAGCCATTCGCATTCGCAATGCCATTCCACGTTCCTTTTCGGACGCATTCAAATGCTGGGTTCTGGGTAGCTCGGTCCGCATCGGCTTTCCTTTCCTTTCTTTTTTTTTCCTGCTTTTTTGACGGATTTGTGTATGCATAAAGGCCACAGCTAGGAGGCGGAGTCGAGAGCCTGGGGAGTTATCCTGGCCAGCTTATTGTATCAAGCGAGAGGGGTCCATTGTTCCGGAGAAAAGGTAAGCTTGTGTAAGATAATAATTGCCACAGATTTCTGGATTATGAGGGAAATGCGAACCCAATCAGTCGTGGTCTGAATTATTGATGGAATCTCCCGTGTCCTGTGTCCCAACTTTAAACTGATTGTGGTTGTAAGTTATGCATGGACTCTGAGCGATGTGTGGCCTGCATTTGCATATATTCCCCGCCTGAGCTCCAATCTGGCACCTTTTCCGCCCTTTGCCTTCGTTTTTCTTTTGCTTTCCCTTTCCCTTTCCGTTTTCCGTTTGCGTGGGCTCTTCCGCCGACGCCATCATCATCGCGGCCAGAGTAATGACTCTTCCTGCAGGGACCGCCATTAAGTTGCAGGCACAATGGAGTTCGGGGCAACTCGGACAGCAACCCTTTGGGTAAACTTTGCTTGTAATTAAGCCCGCACCCGTTAAACGCATACTTAACACCGCCCCCACTATCCCAGCCCCTAATGTAGCCCTCTCACTAGGGGTCACCTCCCCTTCCTAACACAGAGAGACAGCCTGTAAAAATAAACTGGCGAGTGTGTGTGCGGGGAAAACAAGGAAAGTCCATAAAACACTTAAGATCAAAGACTGTGTGTGTGTGTATCAACTTGGGTGTGTGTGGGCAGTTCGCAAATTACAAATCCTGGCCGAAGTCACGTCGCAGGCTGGTCATTAGCCGCCACTTGAGGTTCCACCTCCTCCGCCGCATCGATTTTATTGCAACACATAATTCTTGAGGCCGGGGCCGTGGCCATTTGTGCAAATCTCATGTTGATGGCATATTAAGTGACCTCCGCTTTTCAGCAGCCACAAGCCCTGCCAATTTGCACTTTAAATGCCCCAAAGCGATGATGTCCTTTGGCAGGACGGCAATGGCGCAGACTTACGTGTAATTAGAGGCGTCTGGGCGCGAGGATTAGCAATTAAGCGAATGTCCTGTGCGCGCAACAAGTGGCGGGGTAAGGTGGGATCAGGACACGAGTAATCCCAGCCCGGAGCAGGAGGAGGAGGAGGAGCAGGAGCGTGGCAATTGCCGCGTTTGGGGGCAAAGCGAGAGCAGCGCATAAATCAACATGTCAAATCGCAGCTTACAAAGTGCCAGACACACACACAGAGACACCGAGGAATACTCACTCTCACTTTCACTCTCACTCCGCGTGCCGCATTTAATGTTTAATGTTTACCATTTTCATTAAATTTGTCGGATAATTCGGTCTGTTATGGCAACTTTGCTAATTGTTCGCCGCCAACTAAATGCCACTAAAACAAACACAACGCCAACGACAACGACTCCGACACGAAGCCAACACCAGTTGGTGGCTCAACTCAACGCAACGCAACAGTTTGCACGGACAGCCGCTCGGGACTCTGCACTTCCGCCTGCGCTTCCGTTTCCGTTACCGCTTGCACACCAACTTCCGCCCGGACGAAGCTGCAGCGGCGGCTGCTCGAGCTGAACTGTGAACCTTCGCCGAGGCGCCTACCTTCGCCGAGTCCCCTTTTCAGCCGAAGTGCTCTGCCAAAGCTCCGGCTTCTCGGTGAGCTTTCCTCGGGTTTTCCACGGACTGGAAAATGGAGCCAGTGAAAGCTGCTGCTGCCGACGACGAGTGCAGTGGAGTCGACTCTTGACATTGCTGGAGATGATTCTGGAGGCTCAGCTAACGGTTTTATTGGGTTTTTGGTTAATGGTTAATGGTTTTATAGTGAAATGATAGTCAGGGAATTTATGTCTAGCTGGAGTTTCGCTAATATTAACTAGAGTCTATAGAGATAATAACCTTTTTTATGTTTTTTACTTTGTTGACTCTTAACATAGCTGGATAGGATTATGGGGCTTATCTGACTGATTGAATGATAAATGTCTATCTAGCTATAATAAAGCGATGGTCAGGCGTTCTTTTTTTCATATACAAACTTTGTCATGGGAATTAAAGTAAAGCCTACATTTGCTAGAGTCTATCTAGTTAGTACAGTCTTCTTGATTGTATGATAGTCAGGGAATTTATGTCTAGCTGGAGTTTCGCTAATATTAACTAGAGTCTATAGAGATAATAACCTTTTTTATGTTTTTTACTTTGTTGACTCTTAACATAGCTGGATAGGATTATGGGGCTTATCTGACTGATTGAATGATAAATGTCTATCTAGCTATAATAAAGCGATGGTCAGGCGTTCTTTTTTTCATATACAAACTTTGTCATGGGAATTAAAGTAAAGCCTATATTTGCTAGAGTCTATCTAGTTAGTACAGTCTTCTTGATTGTACTTATGTATGGCCAAATATTCGGTATTTAGGAATTAAGGGATGTTTTACAAAATTTATTTGATGAGGCAATTATAAACAAGCATTAAATTATTAAATTAAATATTGTTATTAGAGAATTTATTTAAATTGTATATACCATAGTAATCATTCCATAATATTTAATTGATATCCAATATATAGAACCAAAAGTATTTTTTACTCATTTAAATTTGATTAAGAGAATGGACCGCTATAAGGAATATATGTATATAAACCGTTTTTAATTGTTTCAGCTAAAGAAAAAGTTTTAGAAACGGCTTACCTAAAAAAGTAAAAGAGCCTGAATCAAAGGTACCAAAATGTTCAATTTATTAAACATTTTATTAAATATTAATAAATAGATATAATTCTTTAAACTCTCATCGTTGATATTATTATTCCCCAAGCAATATCCTTACATAGTATAGCGCAAAGTCTCTAAGAACTTTTATATACTTAAGACTTCAAAGCTACGCAACGGATTTTGATGCTGGTTTTTAATCGATAAAGAGACTTAAGAGGAAGGTTTTTAATAATTCATGCCTAATTAGAGGTTTTCAATGTAATGTCGTAAATAAATAATCAATTTATGTGTGAAGTGAGCATTTCTACGACTGTCAAACAAATACATAAAATTCAGCGTTAGTATAAATATTTTATTCTAAGCTGAACTTACCACTGACCATTGGGAAAGACATGATATAATTGTATAGTAGGGAGTGAAGGCTGCACTAATAATTAAGATATCGTAAATATTATTTATTTGAAACTTTTTATTAATCCCACTTATAGTACATAAATTACGCCAAAAAAGCACGTTCAGCATCTGTAGTTTCTGATTCTGCTACTTTATGGAATACATTTCAAGAAAATATAGCCAGATTTATATAAAGCTGGTACGGGTCCCTAGTAAGAAATATATCTTTCCTTCTAAATATTTGGTTTATATAAATGGTTTATATAAATGGTTTATATAAATGGTTTATATAAATTTCTATAGTTATTCATACTCTAGTGTGAGCTGCTTAATAAGAAATGCGTTATGGCTGGTATTTTTTATTATTTATTCTCTTTCCTCCAGCTGTTACCCATTGTTTCTTTGTTTCTTGAGCAAATATCAACCAGATCGTGGCTGACTATTTACCAGCCATAATTTATATTAATCAGTACTAATTCCCAGCTCGACTCGATCACGGTGCTCGTAGCTGGGCCATCCTTGAGCAAAATAAATACTCTCTATATCTGTGGGTTATAAAATCTTGTTGTTTTATTTTTTTCATGTTTTTTTATTTTTGCTATTGTTTGTTGGCTTGCATAATCTCTGCTTACGGGCTAATCTTAAAGCTGCTTACATAATAAATAGTTGGAAGTCTTCGGCTTACAATCTAGAGAAACGACTAAGTTAGGGCAGGGATATAGTGGGGATAGGACAGGATAACATATTGCGGGTGAGTATGTGGGGGCAGGTGTTGCGGGGCGGGTAAAGATGTGTCCTCGTGGATCCTTGGATCGAAGCTTACAGGCTGGCCACGCGGGCGGACAGCTCGTCCAGTTGCTGGTAGATGCTGGCCGGCAGATCGGCGCCCACCTGCGACTCGAAGTAGGTGCGGATCTCCTTGACCTCCTGCGACCAGAACTCCTTGGGCAGCGAGAAGATCTCCTTAACGTCCACCTGCTCCTTCATGCCGGCCAGGTTGAGGGCGCCCTCGGCGGGAATGTGTCCGATGGCCGAGTCCACGTAGCAGGACTCGCCGTTGATCCTGCGCAGGATCCACTCGAGCACGCGCGAGTTCTCGCCGTATCCGGGCCACATGAACTTGCCCTCGGCGCTTTTGCGGAACCAGTTGACGTGGAAGATCTTGGGCACCTGGCCGCGCTTCTCCATGCTTAGCCAGTGGGCCACGTAGTCGCCGAAGTTGTACCCGAAGAAGGGGCGCATGGCGAAGGGATCGTGCATGATCACCTTGCCCTTGTGCTCGGCGGCGGCGGTGGCCTCGCTCCTCATGGCGGCGCCAATGAAGACTCCGTGCGTCCAGTCGCGGGCCTCATAGATGAGGGGCACCCCAGCGGGACGACGGCCTCCGAAGAGCATGGCGGAGATGGGCACTCCCGCGGGATCCTCCCACTCGCCATCGATGATGGGGCACTGGGCGGCCGGGGTGCAGAAGCGGGAGTTGGGGTGGGCGGCGGGCTTGCCCGAGTCCTTGGTCCAGGGCTGGCCCAGCCAGTCGGTGATCTGTACATTGGGGGCCAGGCTGCTCTCCATGCCCTCCCAGAAGACGCCGCCGTCGGAGGTGGAGGCCACGTTCGTGAAGATGGTGTTCTTGAACACGGTGGCCATGGCAATGGGGTTGGTTTCCATCGAGGTTCCAGGAGCCACGCCGAAGAAGCCATTCTCCGGGTTGATGGCGCGGAGGACTCCCTGCGAGTCGAACTTCATCCAGGCGATGTCGTCGCCCACGCACTCCACCTTGTAGTCGGCCAGCGAGGGGTTCAGCATGGCCAGGTTGGTCTTGCCGCAGGCCGAGGGGAAGGCGGCGGTGATGTACTTCTTCTCGCCCTTGGGATCCGTGATGCCCAGGATGAGCATGTGCTCGGCCAGCCAGCCCTCGCGCTTGGCAATGGTGCTCCCAATCCTCAGAGCGAAGCACTTCTTGCCCAGCAGCGAGTTGCCGCCGTAGCCGGAGCCGTAGGACACGATCAGGTTCTCGGCGGGCTTGTGCAGGATGATGGTGCGCTCGGGATCGCAGGGCCAGGATGGCTGCTCCACCTGTCCGTTGGCCGGGGCGCCCACGGAGTGCAGGGCGCGCACGAACTCCTCCTTCTTGGCCAGCTGGCGCAGGACGGCGGCGCCCATACGGGTCATGATCCTCATGGAGGCTACGACATAAGCGGAGTCCGTCAGCTCAATGCCGATCTTGGAGAGCGGCGAACCCACGGGACCCATGCTGAAGGGCACCACGTACATGGTGCGTCCCTTCATGCAGCCGGGGAAGCGCTGCTGCACCGCCGACTCCATGTCCTTGGGCGAGATCCAGTTGCCCAGGGCACCCTTCACTCCCTCCAGCGGCGTGGGAATAGTCTCCTCCCTGCGCTCCGTGCAGATGAAGGTCCTGGACTCCACGCGGGCCACATCGGCCGGATTGGTGCGGGCCAGCCAGCAGTTGTCGTACTTGGGCAGGGCCACAATGGTGCCCGCCTCGAGGAGGCTCTTAATGAGCATCTTGTTCTCCTGCTCGTTGCCATCGCAGATGTGCACCTGGTCGGGCTGGCACAGGGCGATGCCCTCCTCCACGAAACTGCGCACTCCGGCGGTCAAAGAGTTGACGTCGCCATAGGCAATGGGAATGCCACGGATGTGGCTATACAGGCCGCAGTTGTCCTGGCGGAGCTTGTGCAGCTGGGGCAGGCCGCACACGTTGCCAGAGCTAAAAAAAAAATAAAATTAAATTAATTTTATATTAGGTAAAAATAGTTTTTAGTCCAAATTGGGTAAGAAAACCCATTTAAAAATTATATTTTCCACTCTCCCGAATACTTACATAATTTTGCTTTGTTCAATGAGCTCAGGCATCTTGCTTTTATGTTTGTATTTTATGAATTTCTCTTTGAAAAAAACTTTGGAATAAACTGCACAACAGTTTCTAGTTGATTATTTCTCGTGAAAGGGTTTTTGGCACTTTGCTAAATTTGTTTATCACAATTTTGGTGGGTTAATTATCACAATTATTGTTCTGTTCGATGACTACGCGTTCATATGTTCTTCCAGAGCTTTTTGTCAAATATCAGCTTGATTTTCAGACCACTGAAAGCAGGCTTTTCACTTGATCTTTCCATTTACTGTGACCACTAGTGACTGATGCCAGCTGCCCGTGGCTGGCGGCCTTTTATACGCTGGGAAGCAGAGGCCTCGGCATCGAGGCGACTAGAACAAGTCCCCCGATCGGCCGATCGGCGGATCGGCGGGCCTCGGCTTTACGATCGTCATATAGCCGAGCGAGAGGGTCAAACTCCGGACGAGCTGATTGGTCGTCGGCGGAGGCTCGCCGATTGTTTTGGTTTTTCTCGCTCGCGCTCGCTGGTGATCGGGTCGGGGATTCCGGGGGATAATACCAGTACTTATACTTTACTCATATACATGCCTCTGTCACCACTTGGCAACAGAGTGCGTTTATTTTCTAGTTTCTGCGTTTGGGGGCATTCCGCATTGATAAGAGCGAGGCAGGCAGCAAACATTTGCTGTTATGTTGACAGGCACCCCGATATTTTGCCACTTTCCCGTTGTTAATTTAATTATTTTGTTTATGATTAGCCGGCGATAGGAGCGGGCGAAAATAGAAACCAGTTCACGGACAGCTGAGGCAACAGCCGTTGTCTCTGCCAAATGCAGCTGCGTACATTCTGGATGTCTCTCAATGTGCAACGTGTGCACTTGGGCAAAAAATAGGTATATATAAATCTAAAAATAATATTGTTTTGTTCAATGTATATTAAGTTTAAGATTTTGTAAATATTTTCCTCAAAAAAGGCAGCTTTCTATTTATTTTCATAATACTTGTGACTTTCTGCTAAGTTGTTCTTTTAAAATAATTTAAAACAAAATATACTGATGTTTTTCATACTTTTTTGCTTCCCTAAATAATCAGTAACTATTAACCACTAAAATGTTAGATATTTTGCTATAATGTAGACTATTTGTTTTAATTTTTTCTGGTGCAGTTATGGCCATCTCTTCAATAGTAGGCCTCCACACGCGCCCTCCTACGCCACCAAGACATCACATGGCGGGCACCGTCTCACACTCATTCTTATTTGGACCTTTGCCAAATCGAAAAAACTTTCGCTTATTTGCAGAATCGGAATCGGTGACGGAAAATTTGTATATGTCGCGGATCCCGGTCTGCTCCACAATTGGCCATGGCCGTTTTGGAGGCCAGTGTTCATGTGACTGTTTTTTTTTTCTTTGGCGGACCAAGAATAGCCTCCACCACCCGATGGTTGGTTGTCATGTGGCCTGCTCTCTGTTTTCCTCTGGGGAAGGAGAAATGAAGGTGCTGGCTGGCTGGCTAGGTGGTGTGACTTTGGCCCCCCCAATCCAGTTAACCACGAATAAATATCACAGAAATTGCTCGGTAGGTTCAAAGTACAAAGAGGCCTTTATTTTTGTATAATAATAAATCTGCAGTTTAAATTATAAAAAACTAACAAACATAAACTACCAAAGCATGTGCCAAAATATAGAAAGAACACAAATAGTAAGCCTTTCTAACATTTTAATATTAAATCGATTTGTGCACTCATTTTCAAAGATTATTTTATGTATCACAGCTCAGCCGGAATTTTTTCCTTGCTAAAATTGCTACATATTTTATTAATTTATTATTGTACAGAATATAAGACATACTTTATTATTAATTATTTTCTACACAATTTAAGACAATACTTATATATTTATGTCAAGTAAAAATTTCCCCAATTAACACTCTTTTAATTAGCATCTCACAATCAAGATATTCCTATCGATATATGACTTATAAGAGCCTTGCTAAATTCTTGGCTGTTCCTAAAAAAATTTAAAATATTTAATAACAAACAATTATAAGCTAAGATATATATGTTATTTTAAGACAAAAACTCCTCAAAAATAATTTTTAAACCCTTGACTTAACACCGCTTTTAAACTCTTCTTTTTTCCTCTGTGCAATTACCACCTTTTGGAGACCGTTGGAAATCAGGTTCCTTAACTATATACCGCTCACTTAGCCTAGACCCAGAAGGGCCTGGCCTTGAGGGAAACCTGGCCAGCAAGTGGCCCTTCTGCCTGGGATCCTGCCTGCCCTCCCGCTCGTTTCTTGGCGTCACAAGTCCAGTTTCGCATTTAATCGAATTCGTCTACACGCGTCGCCCCGTTTTTCGTTTTTCGGTGGGTTTATTTATAAACTATGGACTTGTTTTTCTAGTTGGGCCTGATAATCTTCATCATCGCCGCTAATTGCTGGACCCAGACTTGGACTTGGATGCGGATTCAGACTCAGCTGCTAACCGCTTTGCTCCTGTTCTCACACCTCGCCGCACCTTGATCGGCGCAGCATTTCGATGAGTTGAGCTTTATTTTACGAGGGATTTACGTCAATAGACGCCATCGAAGGGGATGAGAAATATGCATAATCAATAGGCGATTGGATTGCTATGTGGGACAGTCTCTGGGGCTGGGTTATCAGCGGACGAGCCTCTGGGTTCGTCTAAATATAGATCACCCGGATCTGCACTGGCGACCAGGAAATTTCCAATGGAAAATCATCAGCCATTCCGGCAACCAGGGATTAGGCTTTCTGGGGGCCTTTCGCCTTGTTTCTTAGCTAGATTTTTTTTAGGCTCTTGACTCTTCGGATTCTTATCACTTTTTGGCACCATGGAGGGGACATCACACCACACGCGTCCAGAGGCGCAATCAGGCCTTGGCAACGCAACCCTCGGGAAGAGAAAGAAAACAGTTCGTTCCATAAAGTTTTTTGGCTTCTTTTGGCATTTTATTTGCTTGTTTTCCATCGCCCCGATCTGCTGATAACTCAGGTTAAACGGCATTATGGATTTATACGCTTGTTTACGCCAATTGTGGACGGGCCTCCGCCCGAACCGACGGCCGGCGATAAGCCCGAGTCCAGGCCACGCCCCAATACCCAATTCCCATCCGAAAAAGTCGAATTTCGCTATAAAAATCTCGTTTCACTTGGCTTCGTTTTATTTTAGGCAATAGGGTCTTAGATTAGGGAGTAACCTATGGAACACACACATCACATGGCCGCCACACGCGCCTTCAGCTCCTTCAGCTGCTCGGCCACCGCGCTGGGCAGATGTTGGCCCACCTGCTCCTTGAAGTAGCGCTCGATGGCACTCACCTCCTGCTGCCAGAAGTCCTTGGGTAGCTGGAACAGCTGCTCGAGATCGATGCCATCATCCATGCCCTTCAAGTTGAGGGAGTCCTTCGAAGGCAGGCGGCCAATGGGTGAGTCTTCGAAGCAGTTCTCGCCCTCCACCCGCCGGAAGATCCAGTCCAGGACTCTGGAGTTATCCCCGAACCCGGGCCACAGGAACTTGCCCTCGGTGCTCTTGCGGAACCAGTTGACGTGGAAGATCTTAGGCACCTGGCCGCGCTTCTCCATGCTCAGCCAGTGGGAGAGGTAGTCCCCGAAGTTGTACCCGAAGAAGGGGCGCATGGCGAAGGGATCGTGCATGATGGTCTTGGCCTTGTGCTCGGCGGCGGCGGTGGCCTCGCTCCTCATGGAGGCGCCCATGAAGACCCCGTGGGTCCAGTCCCTCGCCTCGTACACGAGGGGAACCCCCTCGGGACGACGTCCGCCGAAGAGGATGGCCGAGATGGGCACCCCAGCGCTGTCCTCCCAGCTGGGATCGATGATGGGGCACTGGGAGGCCGGCGTGCAGAAGCGGGAGTTTGGATGGGCGGCGGGCTTGCCCGACTCCGGCGACCAGAGCTTGCCCAGCCAGTCGGTGACGGTCACATCCTTCAGCTGCGCCTTGTCCATGCCCTCCCAGTAGACGCCGCCGTCCGAGGTGGAGGCCACGTTGGTGAAGACCGAGTTCCGGAAGATCGTGTCCATGGCAATGGGATTGGTGCTCCTGGAGGTGCCAGGCGCCACCCCAAAGAATCCGTTCTCCGGGTTGATGGCACGAAGGACTCCTTTGGAGTCAAACTTCATCCAGGCGATGTCGTCGCCCACACACTCCACCTTGTAGCCGGGCAGCGAGGGCGTCATCATGGCCAGGTTGGTCTTGCCGCAGGCCGAGGGGAAGGCGGCGGCTATGTAGATCTTCTTGCCCTGCGGATTGGTGATGCCCAGGATGAGCATGTGCTCGGCCAGCCATCCCTCGCGCTTGGCAATCGTACTCCCAATCCTCAGGGCCAGGCACTTCTTGCCCAGCAGCGAGTTCCCTCCATACCCCGATCCGTAGGACACGATCTCGTTCTCCGCCGGCTTGTGCAGGATGATGGTGCGCTCGGGATCGCAGGGCCAGGAGGCCTGGGCCTGGACACCGCTCTTGGGCGTGCCCACCGAGTGCAGGCACTTGACAAACTGACCATCGCCGCTCTGGAGGAACTCCAGCACCGGCTTGCCTGCCCGAGTCATGATCTTCATGGACTCCACGACGTAGGGCGAATCGGTGATCTCAATGCCGATCTTGGAGAGCGGCGAGCCCACGGGGCCCATGCTAAAGGGTATGACGTACATGGTGCGTCCCTTCATGCAGCCGGGAAAGCGCTCTGCGATGGCCGCCTGCAGATCCTTCTCGGAAATCCAATTGCCCAGCATTCCCGGGGTGGCCTTCTCCGTCACCGGCACCGTCTGCTCCTTGGACTCAGTGGAGATGAAGGTCTTGGACTCCACTCGCGCCACATCCGCTGGATTGGTGCGGGCCAGCCAGCAGTTGTCGTACTTGGGCAGCGGCAGGATGGTGCCCTGCTTCAGCATGAGTCCCTGGAGCAGCTTGCTCTCGCCGGCAGTGCCATCGCAGATGTGCACCCGCTCTGGCTTGCAGAGATCCACGCACTTCTCCACATACTGCTTGACGGCGGGGGTCAGGGCTTTGGCGTCGCCATAGTGGACGGACAGGAAGCGGCAGGTCAGCCGGAAGTTGTAGCTTCGGGCGGCGGGGGAGACCAAGCTGGAAGGGAAAAATGAGAGTAGGGATGAGTAAATACTTACAAATCCTTGGGTAGAATATATATTTATTTAAATTATTTTTAATACCCCTTTAAAGATTGATATATTGCTTAAATTCATAGACAAATATTTATTATTAACCTAGGTTAGGATACTGTCAGGTAGAAAAGGGTTCTCCTTAGGCTACCTAGTAACTGATAACCCATAAAAGACCCTTTCCCATACTGTATCTATGGCCTCTCGCCATCGTCGTACCGCTGACTAGCCCAGTCAAGCACAACTGTACCTCTGGCGTGGGCCTCGTAACGTGAATTTCAAATTCTAAGCGGTAACGCACCTCCGCCGCCGCTGGAAAAGATACACAGATACCCAGATACACAGATACGGAGATACGGAGATACAAATAAAAGGCCAAACTGGCTGATCAGCTGTTTGGTCGGTCTGGTCGGTCTGGTTTCGAGAGCTCCACTCCAAAACTCGAGAAACTTGCTCTTGGTCCGCGCAATTCGCAAAGATCTGGGGATGGGGATCGGAGCCAACTCCAACCTTCGTCGTATTGGTGCCAGTCGGTGGATTCCACGTCACTTTCATTAGAAGCGGGCTGCCCCCTGCCCGATCCGATGCCGATGCATGATGCAATCTTTCATCATCTTTTTGCTCTTTGGCCTGGCGGGAGATAACAGACCAGGCAGGAGCAGCAGGTAAATGCCACCAAGTACAACCCGATATATATCTCTACCTCGTTTTCGGCTAAGCAGCTGTGTGGGTCAGACCCAGTCACTGGCCAGACAGCTGCTTACACGGAGTACAAAGTCCAAGCGGAATTATCATTTACACGCGTCTCAGGGTTGCCCCAATTGTGACGTCAGGCAAGCGTCTGAACCGTAGAAATACCCCCAGAAAATTAATTTATATTTTATATTTTCGAAACTGCGCAGTTTTCTCCACCACACACGCTCCACATCGAGGCATATATATATACACTATAACCTAGCTGGCCTGGTTTATATTAGCATAAGTTTCGACGTCTGCATGGTCGGGGCGTGTGAGCTGAATGATAAAGCGAGAGCCTCTGCCTGGTATAGCCAAAGATGGCCAATTAAGCCGCAAATTAAGTGAAAATTAAATTTTAATTCAATCATATTAAGCCAGATCTGGCTGAGGCTTTTGTGGCTTTCGTCTGGCTTTTATCTGGCGGTTATTAAACGTAGTTATTGGGGGGGTGAGAACTTCATGGGCCATGGAATGCTAGTCAAATAGTCGGGGATTATTTATGGTGGCATCGATAACCGCTTTGTTCCAAATCGCACCGACTATCGCTGTTGACACCAGTCGAAGGCAGCGCCGGCTAAGCTAATTATTTGGGCAGCACTCGAGTTGCCCCAGCGCCTCTCTTTGATTAGGGCCACGCGCCAGAATTGGAAGCTGAAATTGCTGCGTATTCGATGCTATTTCGGGAGATAACAGAGAGCGTTTTCCCCTCTGGTTTGGGCGCGAGAATATCTCCGCCTTTCGAAATGGCAACTACTGCCGCGGTCTCTGCGTCTCTGCGTAGTTCCGTCCCAATGACGCCACGAATGTTGACCAGTCCGCACAGTTCGCAGATTATTTTGGCACTCGATGATGCCCTTTTAAAGGGGTCTTTAAATACAACTAATGGCAGCCTAATAAATTTAAAACAAATTATTTAAAATCTATATCTAACTAAGGAATCTCTTAAACCTCAAACATATTTAATACAGCTGAGCTTAGGTCTTTTATTCCTCTCTTGTTCCATAATTATCCATAAATTTAAATGGATAAAACACCAAATATCCATTAGAAACCTAACAAAATATTAAAACTTTATAGTGTACTTCAAACTTCGTCGACTTTATAAGCCCGCCTTCTCCTAACTTTTTCTGTGTTTACGTATTTTCTTGTATTTTTTATTGCAAAAAAACGACGCGTAAAAATACGTTGAATTTTCAGCCAGCGCGTGTTTCTTGCATGTATGAGTGTGTGTTTTTATATGGAAAAAGAGCATATTAGTCTATAAATACCACTTGTAGTGATACAGAATTTCCCCCCGAAAACGCTTGGCAACAGTCATGGGGGTGTCAGCTGATTCAACATATTTTCCCCGATCCACAAAAACTGTACTTGCAGTCTGACGAAATAAACGAAACTGGTTCCATCAGTAGGAGAGGGTTCATTAGCCTTGGCCCTACGCCTTAAATTCCATAAAAGAATCAAATGGAGGCGAAGGGCAGTCCCCAATCAGGGGCTTATCAGCCGGAGGATTCAGTGGTCACATTTTTATGGGTACTTCAGCCAAGAGATGGAAACTTTTTTATTCAATAAAATATGAAATAAATACTTATACCCCGTATAAATGCGCGTGTTATTTTTAATATAATTTCAGTGACGCTTCCTTAATTGTTTTTTATTATTAACAAAGTAGGAATGACGCTGATTCTGTTTATAGGGAAATTGCATTATCACTATTAGGAGGAAAAGTTTTCCACTAGCCAGATTATGATCGGCGTCATTTGCACACTCTATTCAGATTTATATTAATGCCAAGGGGATTTTTATTTATAAAGAAAATATTTAAAAATAACAAAGAACCCGTGAGTAATCACATGGTTTCGTTCCTATAAAAAATTATGGTTCTTTCATCAATAAACTACGCAGAACTTATAGCATAAAACCCAGTCGGAACTGGTAATTATTGGACCCAGTCTGGAGGATAGTTTATACGTTCAGAAAACGCTTTAGTAAGGGGCTCATTACCGCATACCAAAGTCCAACTAATTTCGTATTTTGTTTACCGACTGATAAGCGGATCCCAGACAGCCCACGCTTCCCACATCCATACCCAGTATATTCCACATATTTGTAGATTAAAGTGTTCCGCGACTGTGTACAAGGTAATGGTTTGCCTGGTCTGCTCTGGGTCTCCGTCTGGTTAGTTCCATGAATTACATGGAGTAAATTGTACTGGTAAGTGGAATTGGTTAAGGCTTAAGTGGAGCGTAGTGAGCCAGTAAGATGAGTCAGTTTTACAAACGGAAGCGTCACTATATCGAAAGTGAGGTAAAATCTTATCTTTCGGCGCCCCGAAGTTTCTGGGAATTCTGGGAATATGTGGTAAACAAACCATTAACTGATAGCCGGGCCTTGTTACCCATAATTCTCATATACAAATCACTGATCGATGGGGCCTTGGGAAAGGCGCGTGCCCCTGTGCGCCAGTCGATAAGCAGAAATAACATGCTAAACCCGCCGAACAATTACATTTAAGTGAATTGTTTTGATTTCTGTCATGCATAAGTAATGCTATTTGTGTTATGGCAAAATTTTGCTATGGGGGCTCGGCCTGAAAAAGAAGAAAAAAACCGAAAGAAATAGCTTCGCAAGCGCGCTCGGTGTCAAAACAACAATATTTTTGTTGTCTCCTCTGTCGTTGCTGTCGGTCGTCGTCTGTGTGACTAAAGGTTATCATCAATGGCAGCTACTTGGAGCTAAAGGAGCTTGGAACAAGCTGGAAAAAACACGAGTATCTTAGGGAAGCCTGGGGAAATTAACTCGGCTATGACTCTGTTTTTTAGTGCCTTTCTTCTGCGTTTAGTGGCTTTTTTAACAACTGCCTCTGCTACGGTGATGGCCAAAACACGCCACCTTAGCAAAACAGAAGCCAAAAAATAAAAACAGTCAACAGGCGGGGACAAAGATTCGAGTCGAAAGCGAAGCGCTTGTTGCTAGGCGGCCTCAAAAACCCACACATGCAGTGCTTTGTTTTTATTTTTTGCCTGATTACGCCTAATGGCCTCACACACACGCAAAAGAGAGGCAGAGCCAGTCGAGCAAGTTGATCAAACACACAGACACTCGCACACTCGGGCATACCAAAGAAAACGAGCCAAAACAAAACTACAAAAATAATAAAGAGCAAAAAAAAGAGGGAAAAGAACTGATAAAGACCGAACGAAAGGAAAAGGCGGGAAGGCGGAAAGCTTTTCATTGAACAAAGTTATTAGTGGAAAGTGTGGCATAAGCCCAGGCGCCGGGGGAGAACTTATAGGGCTTTGGTCACTCAACTGCCGCCTGAAAGTAGGCAGCGAAAAGGTGCAAGCTCTACAGCTTATCAGGAAATAGTCGGAAGTGATAAGAGAAAAGCGTTTAAATACTAGAAATAATAGTTACTGACTGGCATTTAACTGCCAAGAATATATAAATAATATTAATAGAATTTAATTACTTCTCTAGCTAAGTTCCTTAACCTTCTTAACCATAATTACTTCTGTAACTAACCTTTAGCTTTTTTAGTCGAGCATGAGAGAGGAAAAAAACCAAGCAGCTGAGAGATTAAGTATTTTCTCATACATATATTTAGACTCAGAGGCTGAGACCGGCGAGTGCAATGATCTTGGGTCTGCTGTGACATTAACATTGATGGGCGGACGATGATTGTAGTAAGTACTGATGCTTGTTTACGTCGTGAATGAAAGTGTAACCAAAGCTTTGAGGCGTGGAATTTTCCCGCCACACCATGATAAGAATGAATCAGAAACTAGTCGTAACCAATCTTAGTTGAGGTAGGTTAGTCACTAATGAATACTAATGTGGGATTACCTTAAAGCTTGTAAGCCAACCAGACCACACAATGTCATTTAATTGGTATTTTAGTACCTTTTAGTAAGGGTTTTAAGGGTATATAAGTTAGTGATGATGGCAAACATGATACAGAAATTAAAGTTTTGCCAAATACCAATTCAAAAAATATTTATAAATAATTTTTGTGTAAATAGTAGAATTTTTAACTTGATTTAGAAATATAATTAAATTATTTTCAATTCAAACTGATAAAAAAAATTAATCTGGGATATAACTTTCTGAATTATTTATTATTAAATAATTTAAGTACCCTCATTTTCTTCGAGTGCTCTCTATCTACTAATTTATTTAATCACAATTAGAGAATGTACGAAATATTCAAAGTGAAATTATCAACCACCGAGTTTGTTATGTCATTTATAAAATATTAGCAATGGCCTTTATTATAAATGTCCTCCACTACGGGTTAACAATAATGTGATCTAACAAGAATGTACTCAGAATTTGTTAATGCTTCCAATTAAATAAGCTACCCATTTGTGATTATAAACAATTTAAATTAATATGCTCGGCCAGCAGATAAGAGCTGTTTACATTTTATGGAGCACACTTTCATAAGATTAGATTGATTTGGTGAAAAACCGACTTTCTAAAATTATTGTTGAGCTGATTAGTTGTTGATTGACATAATTATATCTTAAATTTTTTTGGGGCTGATATCTAAATAGAAAGAAACTAAAATTTACTTTAAAACATTAATTGTTTTAACAGGAGAGCCACAGATATCGTAATAGCTTTGAAAATAATTTAATGGGAGTCTAGAAGTAAGCTTTTTTTTTTTTTTTTTTTTTTTTTGACTGAGTGTGTTTTGGAATAACACACATATTTTATATTTACATTGATCAACCAAATTAATGGTTATAAAATGTAGGGATTAACAATAGTAACAATAATAACGTGGAAGCATAACATGGAAACGGTAAACTCCCTAACATAGGGAACGAAAGGTGACAATCAGAACAAAGTATTTATTGGGGAAGGACTCTCGTTCTCTGCCGTCCTCCTATCCACAAGTCTCCTGGGTGCCGTCTTTGTAGCCTTCTTCTGGACCTCGGTGTTGCCAATGAAGCAGCTAGTTGGTTCGCATGGACTCGAAGTCGTTCATTATACCGACTCGAGTGTCGATTAATTTGCTGGGAGAAGTAAGCTACAACATTTAATTTTCAATGCTTGAAAAGCCCTTAAATATTTCTTAACATACTTTTGGACAAAATTGATCAACTATTTTATTCCTCCTTGATTTTAAAATGAATAAATGGAAAAGATTTATAAACTATAACCACTATATCCATCAATTTTGCCATCTATCAAATTCTAAAAATAATCTGTTTTCTTTTTCAGCTGCAGGGTATCGAACAGTCGAACCTCTGACTGACATGCAACCTGTCAATACACCGCCTTGCGGCTTCATCGCCACCTCGGAATCCCGCAGAATGCCATCGGACTCACCCGCATCCCAGCAGCCGTGCGCCCCTGAGCAGCATTCTGTCACCTGGCAGCGGCGACTGCGGTCGCTTTCACTTTCTTGGCGCAGTTGCAATTTTATCTCCGCCTTAATTAATTTATCGCTTTCCACTCCGATCCGCGTGGTGGCCCTCCGCAGTTAATGTGATAAAATTGCCGACTTAATTTGAATTTATTTAGCAGCGTCAAATGCACTTTTCGCCAATTGAGTGAGCGTGGAACTCTCCGGGGCACTTGAGGCGCTTCTTGGGTTTCGTCTTAAGTTTCAGTCTCGCGTTTCGATGCAGAGCAGTTGCAGATGCAGATACAACCACGGACTCGGACTCGGATTCGGATTCGGATTCGGATTCGGATTGAGATATAGCGGGCACTTGTTGCTGCGCTGGCACAACGAGCCAAACTGACTTCATGCGGCACTCGCTGCGCTCAAGTAACATGTGTGCGCGGCCAGCCGAGCATTGTGCCTTTTCGGTTGGGTCTCTGTCTCTGCTCCCGCGCTCTCATGCGATCCAATCTGATTGCCCCTCGATTTCGGCTTCATTCGATTCGGTTCTCCTAGCTGGGGCACACGCAGAGTGTCGCTCCGATAAGATAAGACCCGAGTCTGCCGCTGTCGATGGTGCTGCTGCCGCCGGTGCTGCACTTGCCACTGGCTACGTGCCGCCCACTGCATAGTC
Organism: Drosophila tani; assembly: GCA_008042535.1. Classification (NCBI taxonomy): domain Eukaryota; kingdom Metazoa; phylum Arthropoda; class Insecta; order Diptera; family Drosophilidae; genus Drosophila; species Drosophila tani. The sequence continues at coordinate 32,861 of VNJO01007346.1, forward strand.
ACCCGGCTCCAGCTGAGAAAGCTCCAGAGGAACCCAGAGGAGTCTCTGGCCAGGCCACGCCCCCTCGAGCGGAGCAGCCTGTCTGACAACCGGTCCACGGACGACTTTTGCAATGTCTGCGCTGGTGGCTCTTATCACACAGGTTACGCCATCGCTGATCTGTGTCTACACTTTAAAAAAAAATATGAATTTGGTGGTGGAGATAAAAATATACATTCAAAATTACTAAAGCACATTTTTTTAGAAAAGAAAATATATAATTTGGAACACATATTGTAGTTTTTGAACCTAGAACATATGGATAGGCAGAAGAAGATTTTTTTTAATGCAAATGAAACCCCTCTTTAGAAAATTAAGAAAGGGAATATTTAAGCAAACTTTGATCCTCAAAATATTAATAAATATAAATAAATAGAAGCAATGTTCCAATAAAAAATCTCGGAAACACATATTTATAAGAAAAGATATCCATTTTAGAAGTCAGCTAAGTGTAGTTAAAAAAAAAATAAACCATGCAGAGCTTAGAAGTTAACATTCTGAATATTTATTAATTCTTTTATATTCAAATCTCTCTTTAAGTAAATAAATATGTAAAATTAATATACAAATACATATTTTTAAAATTATTCAAAGTAAGTTAGGGTAGTTTCAGACTCATTTCCTATCCCGATTTTTTTCCCTTTCCGTGTTCGGTGTTTTAACAAATTGATTTGTCTTTCCCCCCTGCATTGGGCTTATCATTTCAGCCATATCGAACGTGGCTTCCAGGCGGTCATTATCGTTGCTATACATACCTGTGTTAGCATATTTATAGACCAATGCCATTTACGATGCTTGTTGCCAATAAAACGGGCAGCCGAAATGGCCAGACCCGCCAAGGTCAGCCCAGGGAAACTCTCCCTTCGGTGCACTCTGAGCCAAACTAAGAACAGGGAGTAGGTACTATAGACACTCGAGGGGCCGGACTTGGGCAATCATATGTTTCCGAAACAAATCGAAACTTTCCCCTAGGCGATAAGCCTAATCGGGGATTTCTTAGCTCCCGGTCCCGGTCGCGGTCCAAGGTGCTTTGACCAAGGGGGCAGCACACCGAATACAAAACATTGAGTCGTCTATCAAAATCCAATAAAGGCGGATCGTCCAATCTGCAGATGCGTCTGCCGCGCCTGAAACGTGCCAGCCGAAGTACAGAGGAGCCTCCCTCATAAGAAACCCCACAAAAAATAAAAACTCTTGCTTCGTTTTGCTCTTCTTCAACTTAACACTCTAAATCTTGAAATATCTTTATTAATAATAATTTCTTGCGTTCGGTACAATAATGTTTCATATAAGTATTCATCTCTTTGCAGTGTCTCTGTTTCTGTTTCGGTTTCTGGTTTTTAATACATTCAAATTTACACATCTCGCTCGGGGCTTTAGCACTACGACAATAATTGATATATAATAGTTATGGTAGAGCTAGGTATATAGATTAATATGTACTGTGTATATATATAGATTTATGCTCGTATATATAGTGGCGTAAACAAGTAAACTATACACTTAGGCTTGGTACTATGTATTTGGTTTCGGTTTCGGTTTTGGTAGCATGTTGCCATTGCGAGGATTCTTGGACTTGAGTGGATGAGGCTGCTGACGGAGGGGAACTAAGGACTCTTTCTTTACAGTTACAGTCATTAAAATGTCGGCTAACTACCTGTCTCTGGTGTACAAAACGGATCTCCCCAAAAAAGTGAGGGGTACAAGTGGAAAAGTTCCCCCGCCTTCCTACCGCTTGGGGGACTAAAAATCTCTCTAAACTCGACGGGGCCATTTTCATAAGTATTTTTCCTATAATTGTCTTATTGTCTTCGACGTTCTGCCGTCCTTCCTTTGCATTGACTTTGAGTACTTTGAAATTCCATGTGTTTTGATTCAGTTGTCGCCTTTCAGATATCAGATATCGGAAATTATTGGTGGTCTTGCCTTAACCGAAATGAGAGAGAATAGGTGGCTGTGGCTCGGGGGGTGTGTGTGGGTGTGTGAGAACCATTTGCAGAAACCGAATTTGGAAAGGACTCGCATCTTGTGGTGGGGCGAACTCAGGGGGCTGAACAATGGGGTGCGGCTTAATAACTAGTTAAATATTAGACGCTTTATGGTTTCCCTTCTTCGATAGAACTTTACAACCACTAAAACTATTCACAGCAGTTTATTTTCTTGTTTTTGTTTTCATTTCGCTTAGTTCTGTCAGTGTAGGAAAATACTCTTGAACAGGAAGGGGGAGCTGGAGCTGGGAGTTGGAGATGACTGATTCGGGATGAAGACTCTTAAAACCTAAGCTTTGAGGATATTATTTAGAATATCACACATTCCATGTATCTTTTTCTAATCAATATAGTAAGTATAAGTATAGGTAGTTTTGTTCAACTCAACTAGAACTCGAAGTGTTTAATATTGTGTCTCAACGCGCTTAACCTGTTTGAAGTAAGATTAAAGTGTGTAACTCCGCTTAGATTACATATAAACTTGGTACTCGTAGGTCGGGTGAGTTCAACTTGAAGTCAAAATAATAACGGCAGATCTCTACTAGAACTAAAACTATATATGTTGAGTTTAACTCGTTGGAAATGCGCTGGCTAAGTCGACTATAAAGCGTTTGCCAAGAAGAAGTGTATTTGCGATGGGGGTTGGGAATGGTGGTTGGGGGACAGGAATTTGGGACTAAGGAATGGTATTTGGACAGGACTAGGGGTGTGGGTACTCAGAAATACTTTCAGTTTGTGTGCTCGAGTGTCTAATTGTAAAGCTTAAAGCATTCCAACTAAATGCTACATAATCGAATTAAAACCTTTAGCAACCCGTGTTAGATAATTAATCTCCTTGCGTTCCTCGCATTGTACTCGTACATAGTTGGTTTCAATTTAGTTTAGTTTTGGGCTTAGATCAGTTTTTAACAATTTTAGTTACTCGAACTTGAATTCAATTAGCTCCTCCGCTCGTTTATTCTGGTAATCACTTAGTTTAGCTTTAAATTATGTTAAAATACTTAGAGTAAATATTTATAAATGTTTTTGCGCTCGGCTCAGCACGCCATCTCCTTTAGTAGGTTAGTATTTCACTTGCCATTCCATTTCGGTTCCTGGACCTGTACTCTACCTGTATCTGTGGCTGCTCTACACATCGTACGCTTCCTTCTTGAAGTTCGGCTTTCTGCTGGTTGGCACATTCAGCACATTCCCTGTCTTGGCGGTCGTCGGACGCATCATCATCATCCGCATAGTCATGGGCTTGTCCTCCTCCTCGTCGTCGGAGAAGTCGCTCTGCGTCTTGACATGACCGCCCAGCGCGGGTCCGCTGAAATCGTTCTCGTCATCATCCTCGTCCTCCTGGTGGGAAAGAGGAGAAGCCACAAATGAGAGGCAAAAAAAATGACAGCAAAAGTCCTCTAGGAAATCAAGAGTTGCTTACGAAAAATGATACAAACATAAATTAAATGAGCCGACACCACGCTGCGTATACTTGATATTCTACACAAGCCCAAGCGAAAGCTCTACACGGCTCTACACGGCCAGCAGATGGCGCTCGAAGGTAGGGAAATTTACAACCAAATAGGGTAAAGGTAAAGTCAAGTAAAGTAAAGTCACAGGGTCTGCCTGTAGAGTAGAAAACACTGAAAACAATGAACAAACAAACGAACGAACAAACCAACAAACGAAATGTAAATGGAAAAACCGGCGACTCGCAGGGTTACTTTACCTGTAATTTGGCCTCGATCAGCCGCCAATTCAATATAGTTTATGGAGTAGAACACACTATGTACACACACACAAGCGATTTGCTAGTCTTTTCCCTATGCCTAAGCCTAACCCTTTGTAAATAATTGTTCTGGCCTTTTCAGTTTTCGTTTCGTTTCGGTTTTTTTTCCGGTTTAAAAGAGCGTTTTAACTTAGTTCTGTTTTAGTTTAGGCTAGCTACGAGTAATTGCTGTGCGTTGATTAGTTCTGGGTGTTTTTTTTTTTTTTGAGTACAGGTAATTGCTTGCTAACTGAGGGATGAGCACTTGGTTTCTACTTGAGTTTACGCGTGGAATTTAGCACTGTCCCAGCGTTTTTCTGAGTGTGTTCTGAGTGTTTTTCGGGGTTATCTGTCTGGTTTTGGTTTTTTCTGTTAAAACTTGGCGCTGCCTTTAAGTACGTATCCAGGATTTCGGTTCGTTCTAATTCTAAAACATTGACCAATGAGTGGGAGCAGAGGGGAAGAAGAGCAGAGAATTGTGTGGTTAGCGTTAGTGTGTGCAGGAGGTGACAGGATGATCCTTCGATGGAGGGCCCAACTTACTTCAAAGTCTCCAATTGTGAAGCGTGTCGCCGCTAGTGAATCTTGCGGTGGCATATCCGGACTCATGTTCTGAGCAATGGGCGTGAGTTTTGGTTATGCAATCGATATTAGTTCGGTATTTGGAGCGGTATGTAAGCATTGTCAGATAGGAGGGGCAAGCGCAAGAGTGAGGAGTGGAGCGTTAGGTGAGAGAAAGACACAATTAGTCACACGTAAAGACCAAAGAGAGATAGAGAGAGTTGAGCTTAAAAGTAACTTAGCCTAACAACACAACGAATGGCACACAGAAAGCCCAAATCCGATCGGAGTCGGGTTGCCCACTTACATCGTCATCGTTGTCGATCATCTCCTTGGTGGAGGCGGTTGTCTCGTTGCGCCGGATGGATCCTTGGTGGATGTCCAGGTCCACCTTCAGGCACTGGAAGCTGCGCATGAGGAACACAATGGGCATGGGCAAAACGCCGGCCAGGATCATGGCTAGGGCAATGCCCATCACCCAGTTGGGGTAGTCCTTTTGCTCAATCATGCCCTGGAAAGGGGAGAAATTCAAAGTTTAGAGAGGATTTCTACTTTCTATGACTTCAACTCACCAAATCAGCATTCCAAGCTCCGTAAGTGGGATTCCTGATGACCATAAAGACCACCGAGGAGGCCAGGATGCACACCATGATCACAGGACCAATGTACCGCCAGGTCCACTGCCAGTAGAGGCCAGGTCGGTAGCCTGTCATCTGGAAGATGTCCTCGGTGAAGCTGCAAGGTAGATAGGACTCTACTTTAGAAATCTTTACTCTACAAGAGTAGAAAACCCTTCCAACTCACCGCTCATGTCCGTAGATAAAGATTACGGCTATCATCTCCATGAGGGCCACCACCACCAGGCCAATGGTGCCGGCAAAGGAGTCGAACATCTTGAGCCAGTACTCGCCGGCGCCCGTGCAGAAGATGAAGCCCACAATAAAGCAGAAGAGACACACCACGCCAGTGACATGCTGCTTCTTGACCCGCTTCACAATGTCTATGTCGAACAGGGTGCAGAGCATGCCCTCCAGGATGCCGATCTGCGAGCCCAGACCCAGCGACAGCAGCATGGTGAAGAAGAGCACCGCCCAGAAGGGGGCTCCGGGCAGCTCCACAATGGCCTGGGTGAAGACAATGAAGGCCAGGCCCGTGCCCTCGGCGGCCTTTAGGGGGAGAGGGAGATTAAGGGATTGGGTAATCTTCTATAGAGTGCCACTATGGTGCCCTTCAGACAGTACTCACATTGTCCAGTTCGTGGGCCAGACTGCACTCGCTCAGCTGCAGGCGGGCCAGCTCCGTGCTGTTCACCTGACCCATGGCATGCTCGTAGGCCAGAGCAGTCTCATTCCTGGCTAGCAGATTGCTCTTTATCAGGATCTCCGTATTACTAAGGGGTAAGGGGAAGAGAAGAAGGGGAGGACAGCACACAATCAATTCTAATTCCGGATGAAATCGGTTGGAACCCGAGTCGCGGGACACTGACTGGCGGTTCAAGAGCAATTGTGCATAACTCAACGTGGGCCCGGGTCCGTTAATTGATGCAAATTGACAGACACGACCGCGATTCCATCGGTTCCATCGGTATCGATTCCGAGACTATCAATGGACGGAGCCCAGATACACCCTCATTGATACGCAAATGGATACAAAGGCAGCGGCGCTGCCCTGCGCCGGTTACAACTGGTCGACTTATTGATGACCACCGATGCGTGTGACGCACTCCCACTCCCACCCAGCTCTTGACCCACTGACTCACCTGGCTATGCAGCGGTCCACGTTGACGGTGGCCTTGAAACCGAGAATGGCAAAGATGACGACACTGGCATAGATGGCGGTGACTGCATTGCACACGGACACCAGCAGGACATCCCGCACACAGTTGTTCTTGGGCGTGTTGTAGCTGCCGAAGGCTATCAGAGATCCGAAGGCCAGGCCGAAGGAGTAAAAGACCTGGGTGGCCGCATCCAGCCAGACCGTGGGCTCCAGCAGCTTCTCCACCTTCGGCGTGTACATGTGCATCAGCCCGGCTCCGGCGCCGCGCAACGTGATCCCGCGAATGAAGAAGATGGTCAGCACAATGTAGGGGAACAGAGAGGTGAAGTAGACCACCTTGCCGGAGCTCTGGATGCCCTTCATCACGATGAAGAAGACAATGGTCCAGGAGAGCAGCAGACAGAGCACAATCCACCACTTGAGGCCGCCGGGCTCGTCCATCGAGGGAGCGGCGTCCAGGGTGGTGCGGTACCAGAAGTACGTCGTCTCCGAGGACTTGGCGCACTCCTCCAGCTCGAAGCCCGTGCTGTTCGTGGGACAGGTAGACCAGGGCAGTGGGTACTACAAGGGAAGGGAATAAATAATTAAAATCTAATAAGAAATCTTTAGAGATCATCCCCCACTCACCCTGAAACTGTTGAAGAGGTAGAAGAACACCCACGTTATGATCACGTTGTAGTAGAGAGCCACAAATAGCGTCACTATGCAGGAGGAGATGCCAATGCCGCCCAGCCAGGGATGGATGGTATTCCACACGCCCAGCGCCCCCAATCGCATTCTCTGGCCAATGCCCAGCTCGATGAGGAACAGGGGTATGCCCTCCAGTATCAGCATAATCATGAAAGGTATCAGGAAGGCACCTGCAGCAGGGGAGGCCAGGGGTTGCACAGAGAGAAAATGGGTGAAGAAAATAGGTGGAGAATTTTTAATTATAAATTGTATAATATAGTATTAGCATCCTTATTACTATTTTTAATGAACTATGAAGATCTATTAACTGGGCTTTTAATATAATAAATATTTTCAGAATACTTATCTCTATAATTCTCTTCCAAAACTTATTTAAAGTAAGATATTATTTAATATCTATATATAAAATGATAATATACTAATCTTGAACATTAGAGATTTATTTAAAAAGCTACGAATATATACGAAATTAATTAATTTACTTTAATTGATACAGACATTGGTTAATTTGTTTTTTGTGCAAATCCCGTTGATTGACAAGCCAACTCTGACACAAAATCAATGCCCAGCAGGCCGGAAATTTGCATTTCTGGTCGGGGCGGGAAATATCTGGCCGCAAAACTGGAAACTAGAGAGTATTTCGGATTCGATGCCTCCGTCACCATGTCAATTGTAATTGTAATTGAATTAAAAGCAGGGTGGGGTTGACTCGGCCATTAGAATGGTGCGTGCTCAACGCCAGAGCCCATCAAGGCCAGCAATTGGGCCCTTCCGCCGTCGAAAGCCGTGCAATTAGTGCACATTAAATCCCATAATGTTATTGTCAAAGCCGTGCACCTGATTAGCTGCAGTTCGTTGGCCAACTGATATTGGATACATCGCATACACATATGGTAAGTATGTGACATGTGGGGCGAGTGGCGTTATCGCTGGGCTGACGCGTGCAGGCCCCCAGACATTGATTGAACAAATTCTGCAGCAGTTAGCGCTTTGGCCGGGTAATCCGAGGCTTTGCCTTACATTCCAGGCCAACTCAGACAGAAGGAAACAAAAATAAATTATCGAATGGGTATTATTTTATGCAAGAAAAAGCTGCCTAATCAGTTTTAAATATAACTAATGATGGTTATCCTCAAAAAAATATTATAAAAGTGAGAAATATATATTCTTATCCATATATCCATTCTATATTCGAGCTAGAAATTGTATTAATTATGCTTATAATAGACTAATGATGGTTATTTTTAAAGATTGAAAATAAAAAATATTATTAAAGTGAAAAATATACATTCTTATCTATATATCCATTCTATACTCCAGCCAGAAATTGTATTAATTAAGAACTCACCTCCTCCATTCTGTTGGCACAGGTAGGGAAAGCGCCAGATGTTGCCCAGGCCCACCGAGTAGCCAATGATGCTGAGGAAGAACTGCATCTTGCCGCTCCAGGCGGCCCGCTCCTCACCGCCCGGGATGTCCACCGACTGCACTGAGTTGCGCTGCGGGGCGGTGAGGACGATGGTCACTCCGTGGGTTCCATCTCCCCGGGCCCGTGTGTTCAGTGGCGCCATTTCGTGGCCGTTGCGCGGCGCATCGATGATTTTGGTGGCAGCCATCAACGTGCGGATTTACCAGGCGAAGTGTCCGTGTCCGTGTACGTGTCCGTGTCCGTGGTTACCTGCTGCAAAAGTGGAGCAATCGGTTAGGAAAAGCCAGCCAAAAGGGAACACTCGGCAGTCGGCAGTTTGATCGATACTCCTCGAGTGAGTATTTGCCCATTTGTGTGGCGGTTCGTCCTTGAGACCGCCTTCTAGTGGCTGCTAACTCAATTTGCCTCCTAATTGTTTGCCATTAGTCGGTTTCTCTTCTGGTTAATGGAAACTTTTACCTCTCGACCGCCCACGCTAGCTGTCTTTTTCGTAATGTCATTATTATGCAAATTCGGTTTGGTTCCGCGGGTGCCAGGGGATTGTGTACACACACAGCATGTGTGTTTATTAGGTTTCTGCATAATTCCTTAATGAATTCCTAATTCATTTGCTTCAGCCCTGCCAAAATATGGAGGCAGCATTCAAGCACGTTTGAATGTCAGGGGTCATGGGTTAATTAGATCCTTAGTTTCAGCACAAAAACAAAAAATAACCTCCGGGGATGGTTGAGGAGGATGGTGCCCTTTTTATGCACAGGGAAAAATTAAGCTAAATAAGGAGCTCTAGTTAGGGAGGAAAGAAATTTTAATTAGATGCTGCAGTTTCTCAAATTTTATAGGAATTTAAATCAATTAAACAATTAGTATTAAATCTATTAATTTAAGAAATACTTATTAGAAGCTCAAAGTGTTCTTAAAATTCATACACTCCCTGAATTCTAAGCCCGAAAGGACATCAGAGTGAGACTCAATTATATTTTTTATATTTTAATAACGAACCCAAGACTCTAACATCTGCAATTCAAGTTGAAAGTCATAGTTAAATATCGATTAGCCACCCACTCTTTATCCCTGAGACGTGACTTCCTGAACCTTGTTGCTCGGTGTAGGAGGAGAGCCCAAAAATTGTGTTGACTACCGCAGAAGGTCGTTGCAAATTGAAAGAGCAGCCCCAAAAAAGAGCAAGGCAGCAAGGGGTTGGGCCAAGTGGAGGTCTATGTGGTGGCTATTTACTTGGAGGCTCGTCTTCTGTTGCTGACGTAGTAAATTAAAGCCAGAGAGGGAGAGCCAGTAAGTGGCGCCGCGAGAGAGATGGCCTCAGCGTGGGTGTCTTGCTCGCAGCAGCAGCTGTGTGGCAAGAAGCAGCTATCGGTGAGAAATCCACCACTCGGGGAGAGAGAGACTGAAAGCTCGGCGGAGGAGCTTTTGGCGTCCTGCCGCTTCATTGATGGACACTTGGGAGCGGGGTGGCCCCGGGGGGGATGCACACTCCCGCTATTCCCATTCTATTCCGCAATACCCTGCGTATACGTAATGCGCTATGACGTCTTTTGATGGCTGCCCCGTTTACCAATCCGGATTGCGCTTCTGGCAGCGAACATCAGCGTAAATATTTACCCATTTATCGCCACGCCACAGAATGTATCTGGTGGATGCACAAACCAAAAATTATAGCCATATCTCTGATTAAATTGCATGGAAAGGGGGCAATAATCACAGGACCACCGACTGGCAATGTGCACTTTGACACCAGCGACACACCTCCTACACCCCGTGACATCTTCAGGGAAAGTCTCAGCGGAGGACGGACTGATTACACAATCCTACTGCTGTTACGTAAACCTCCGACGAGTGTGTGAAAATATTAAAGTCCTGTGATTGTTGCCTTTTGCGTCGCAGCTTGCTCGGAATTCCACACCTCCCCCCCAGGCCCCAATCACCGGCGTTTCTAAATAAAGCTCCTGGCCAGGATGTGGCCATGGCCCTGTCATTGGTAGGGCTTAGCCCACTTCGACTGAAACACAATGCTTAAGCCATTGCCTTAGGAAATTACTCAATGAGGGGTCAAGATTGATGGCCACAAAGTGCGCCTGATTGGCTTTGACAGGACGTAATTGGGTAACGGAGATCCCAGCGGTTGCTCTCTTACATAATTCCCTTGTTTATCCAAACACACGTGGAAGAAACTTAATATTTAATCAGCATCTTACACGGAGAACAAGACTTAAGATATCTGATACCCAAGAACTTTAATTAAATTATAAATAAATAAACTTTCAGTACTCAATAATCCAAGTATTCCTTTTCTGTGTCCTTCATATTTATATTATGTTGCTAAAAATGTGAAAATTTTGAGGGTTTCTCTCTCTTTTATGTCTTCTAATTATTTAGAATCTAAACTTAAAGAAAATAAATAAATTAGTTGGAAATCTGAATCAAATGTGTAAACAAATATTTAAATCATTATCAGTTATCCCTCATCTAACCAAAATTAATAATTTAAGAGTAAGGTTAGTCAAAAAGTACCTTATAATACTAATATATTATTTATTTCTTAAACAAATATATTTCCTCCAGTGCATAGTGCGAATATTCTTAGCTAAGAAAACATTTCCGGGCGGTATTTAAATGAATGGAAATGTACCAGCCCTAAGGCAACGAAAAAACAAAGCTACCCCAAGCCAACTCACACACACAGGTAGGAAAGCTTGGTGCCCTTAAATCTCTAACAAAAAAGAAAACACAAAGGACCAACCGAATTGCGTCGCAGCAAAAAGGATATGCCGAAAAAAACAAGTTCATCCCCTTTTCATCTCGCGCGGGTCAAGGGAATCCGAATAGGAATCCAACTTTAAGCTCGTTGCCGGTTAAAGTGCCCTCGAAATAGTTAAAAAAAAAACAGAGAGAGAAAACGAGCGAGGGAATCGCGAATCTGATGACATGGCGTGTTTCCAGGCTAAATCGATAAGAAGCAATATAAAAAAGGAAGGTATAGGTGGAAATGGAAAAAGGAAAGTGAGGGGGCCCGGGGCAGCAGCTGTCTTTTCCTATTCTGCATAAATCGGGCAGTTTGATTGCCAATGAAATACACTCTGTTTATGCAATCGATTTTGCACATTTCAAATATCGGGCTTTTGGTTTTTGTTTACGCCACACATGAATAATATTCGCATTGCGAATCGCTCACAAATGTTGCTCTTGAATTCGAAATGCCAACAAATAGTGCCATAATTGTGGCTATTTTTGGATCCACTCGAAATATAGACAGAAAATTCATTGCGCAAGGGGTTCTCTTGCCCGTCAATATGCAAGTTTCGCCCTTTTTCACTAAAAAAGGAAAAACTGTAATAATTGATTTGGCCATCGCTTGGCGCCAGGGCGAGAGTAGCGCCGAAAAACCAGCAAGGACATGGCCACCGCCACTAAAAAACCACCCGCGCTTCCGCTTCCGTTTGACCTTGATACCGTGCCTTCGATGAGTGCATCCTCGGGCATAGTCGCCTAGCAATCGACGTCTGTTGGGTCAGGATTACACCAGTAAGCTGACAATAGGGGATATCCCTTGCTGTCTTCGTCTCCGGCTCCGTATTGTTTACGCACGCCTAACCTTGGTCAGCTGCTGCTTTGTTGAAGGACAGTTTGTTTTTGCAATAATATTATGTAAATAAACGCAGCTGATGGAAAGTTTTCAGTCAGTTTTAACCAGTTAATGTTTAGAACTGCGGAATAATGGGTTTCAAGTGTTGTTTAATAGAAAAAAATGAATTGATTGCTGAGTCTAGCCTAGACAATTTCCCAAGGAAAATGTTTGCTGAGACGGAAATATAAGAATTGAAATGTTCCAAGAGCTGCTCTTGAAATATTTCACTATTTTATAGTCACCCTCTAAATTAAATAAAATAAATTAAAAATTTAATAGCTCCCCTTTTTTATAAAAATTATTACTGTTGCATTAGCTTTGCACGAGTTAAACACAATCAGAAATAACGGAATTCAATTACATTTAATTTCTTTGGAAATAAAGCCCACAAAGCCCCATGTAATTCAACAATTGATGGCTTGTTATTATTATCGTGTTCTACGATACGAATTTCCTCTTCAGTTTAAATGACGTTCACTTTGTGCTGATAAAATAATATTTCTAATTCGAAGAAGCCTATAAATATAAAATTGAACTATTTATCAAACGTTAGCCGTTAAAAATATCATCAACCAGGGCTTAAAACTACCTAAAGGTAATAAATATAAAGTTAAAGGCTCCTGCTTGGTATTAAAAGTATTTCTTTAATAATTAACAACCTATTAAAAATTCTTTACATCTTTTCATGACCCAAACTACTGCGGCAACGGTCTAAAAATACCAAAGGACCTGCACTCTAACCCCTTATCGCAGTTCCTTTGTGCGTCCCAACCTTTCAGCCAGGCAAACAATCAATAAACAGCATATTTTCCATTCGCAAGCAAGAAGACAGCATTAATATTTCAGCAAACAGCGTTTCAGCATTCTCTTGGCCCAAAACCAACGGGGGACACATGCACTCGTCTGGCCGAGCAGAGTGCCAAAAATGCCAGTGCCTTATATAGACTATATATCATATCCCCCGTACATGCACAACTTTCGCTCTCACTGCCGAGAGAGATGGCAAGCAAAAAGAGAAAGAGAGAGAGAGAGAGCGAGAGAAGGTGGCATGCAATCAGACAGGCACAAAGTTCAATTTCTTGTGTTTCCCTTTTTCTGTTATTCTGTTTCCTGGTCTTTTCTTTTTTTTTGGCACAGCATCAACTGTTGGCCTGTTGAGGACGCTGGGAAGGGTGGCAAGAGCTTTCCGTAACCAAAAAAAATAAAGAAAAATCAACCCCTGGATGGCCAATGCCATTGCCAGCCCCAATGCATTTTATCAGCATCTTTTTCAAAATTGGAGGTCTGTTCTTGAAAATTATTTGGAATGTTTTATTTCATTTTGGATTGGCTTTAAAATGTTCAGGAAATTAGGGGAATTGGAAATATCCAAACAAGAAATTCATTATAAGTAAAGACTTTTCTATGCCGCTTTGCAATTTAATTAAGAAATAATAATTATTATCCTTATCCCCTTTGGATCTGGTGGAAATTAGTATCTTAATTTCCAGGAGAGTTAAAAATAAAATATGGAAATTCCTAAAAACCCCGAAAAAAGATTTCTAATTGTTTTTCTTATCACCATTAGGATCAAATTAAAATTTGTGGTTTGCCCTTGCCTTGCCGGTTTGGTCAAGTGATCAATCACTTGCTCTGGGCTCTTGCCAAAATCTGATGAACCCAAATTTGATATATATGGTATATGGCATGTCAACGTGCAAAGTTGTGTGTTTTGTAGGTGTTTTGGAATGCAAACTTTAGAATAGAATGCACAAAAATGCAAATTAAGCGCTGGGCACGGAACAATTGAAATTTACATGTGAGAGTTCAGTGTTTTTTAAGGAATTCCACGTGGAAACCTCCAAGGCAGCGATTCTTTTTTGGTCTACTCTGGACAGAGAGCGGGAGGAGAGCGAGTGAGAGAGAGAGAGAGATAAAGAGAGACAAAGGTCCTTTGTGTGCGCGTGTATTGGTGGGCAGGACACGTCAGGCAGAGAGTTTCGTACCAAAGTTTATCTTGGCTTAGCTTCTCGGGATTGCGACTCCAAAAATTCCTGGCTGCTGTTAAGGGCGGATTTTCCTCACACACAAGCACACACTCACAGTCGCACAGTCGCGCTTAAATTTTAATTCTTAAGCGCCGGAAAATTCCTTTTTTTATAAACGAAGAAGAGCTCGTTTTAATACTGAATAAGCGCTCAGCGAAATGCACACACAAGACACTCGGTTCGGGAATCAGTTTCGTTCGACGAATTTTCTGCGTTTGGTTTTTTCCGTTTTCCGCCCGGAGCTTTGCTCGATTTTCACGACCGTTGATTTGTGCTTTCCGTTGTAAACTGAATCCGAATCGCGTGGCGCCGCGCGAAGCTCGCTGTTCGCGTGGTGGATTTTCGGATTTGCCTTTGCCTTTCGGTGGTGGATTCTCGTGCACGCACACTACGCAGATGCAGCACCACCACCACCACCATCGCAGTGTATATGTATATCTGGCACGGCGCTGACGCAGGACGCAGGACTCTGCATGGAAATTTTTTCGGAGGGCGGCTGCGAGCGGGCTTAATTTGGGCAAAGCTTCACTTTCATTGATTCGCCAGCCGCCCGTTAACGAAAGGAGGCCAAAAGCTCGACGAGCACGTGGCTCCTTGGCGGGGTTGAAGGCGCAAATGCCGCTGCTATCGCTTTTTTAGGGGTAGTGGTTGCGAGAGGAAGGCTCAGAAAGAGTGAGGGAGAGTCAAAAAAGAGAGAGAGAGAGAGAGAGAGAGAGCGGAAGGCTTAAAGGATAATGAGAAATATTAAATATTAAATAATGCGAAATATAAATATTATAAAAGCAATTGTCAATCTACTTATTATAATTTAACGGTTATAACTCTAATATATTTTATTTATTATTATATCATTTAATTTTTAAGAAAAGAATAAGTTATATATCTTAATAATTAAATTTCTTTCAACTAAAGTGTATTAGAATTTCCAAACTTTGACCAACATATGAATACCCTGCAAGGTTTTAAAAATAACCGCTACAAAGGGGAGTCAATTTTTAATGCAGACTTCAGGGCGCTCTAACGCCGACAGCCACTAGAGGGCGCTATTTTCGAAATTTATTACATTCGAATTTGCGAAGAACGTCTAGCGGTGAAAGACGGCACTAACTTAGTCGAAAATATCGATAGCATCGCGAGGCAACTGATAAAAGCGCGCTTTTTCAAATAAAAACATTTGTTTCTAATTTATTACATTACTTATACTTGGAATTCTGTAGATTTTTCGACTGTGAACCAATTCCTATAAAAGATAAACATTTTTAATTAAACCTATGAAACTTATTTATAAGAAATAATGTAAACCTAAATAAAATTAGGTTAGAGGTTTTTTTTCACATTTATTATATAAAACAAATCGTCTTAGATCTAACTCTTTAAAAATTAGATGCCCTACACATTTTAAAACTATTTTTAGTTAATTCAATTATTATACGCCTTTTAAAGTTGAATGATAAACGCTACAACTTTTAAACACTTAACATGTTGACCAGTCAGACATCTTAATTATTTAATGCCTAATTTATTATTTCGCTCAATGATTATATTTTGAGTGGAGTAATTATAATTGACAAAGAGCACACGGAAGAACGCCTTATTTATAACCCACATTATCAACGTTTTGATAACGAAGCAACCGAAATTACTAGGAACTCTGATTGCAATAATCCAAAGAGGTGTCACTGTGTCGATAAAGAGATTTTGAACGATAAGGTTTTTACAGTGGATTTCGTATGTGTAATTGTTTAATTCGAGAAATTTTTACTTATCTAGCTGGTATATAAAAAGGGGCCAATTTCGATGGATATTCACAAAGCCTAACGGCCTCTTGCAGAGTTAACTTGTTAATTAAGTCTTAATTAGTAGTCACTCGAATTAATATTTTAAGAAAAAGCACAATTAACTAAATAAGCAAAATGACCCAATCCCTTATACTCGCCGTTTTGGCCTTGTTTGCTGCCAGCAATGCTGTATCCTTGGACCAAGTCCTCGATAAGCAGTGGCTTGACTTTACCCTGGCTCATCGCAGGACCTACGAGAATGTAGCCGAGGAGCGCTTCCGTCTAAAGGTGTTTAGCGAGAACAGGAACGCGATTGCCGCTCACAACCAGCGATTCGCTGCTGGCGAGGTGAGCTTCAAGCTGGCGATCAATGAGTACGCAGACCTAACCAGCGAGGAGTTCAACGAGCTGATGAATGGCTTTAATTACACCCTGCACAAGGAGAACCAGTAAGGATTAAGATCCATAACCTGGAATTTAATATATATTTATCCGTAATTCTTCTAGAGTTGCCCACGAAAGTTGGGATGATGTGACCTTCTTCTCCCCGAAGTCCGTGAGCCGACCCAGTTCCGTTGACTGGCGCTCCAAGGGTGCCGTTACCCCCGTGAAGGATCAGCGCCAGTGTGGCAGCTGCTGGGCCTTCGCCAGCACGGGAACCCTCGAGGGATTGCAGTTCCGCAAGACCGGCAAGCTGGTCTCTCTCTCGGAGCAGAACCTGGTGGACTGCTCCTTCAAGTGGGGCAACAATGGCTGCCAAGGCGGCTTCATGACCAACGCCTTTAATTACATCCGAGATAATGGCGGCATCGACACGGAGGCGGCATATCCCTACAAGGGCATCAATGACCAGTGCAAGTACAACAAGGCGGCGATCGGAGCCAAAGTCACTGGATTCAGGATTCTGCCCAAGAGCGACGAAAACAAGCTGGCCGATGCGGTGGCCAACATTGGACCCATTTCGGTGGCCATCGACGCCTCCCCCAGGTCGTTCCAGTTCTACTCCTCGGGAGTGTACAACGAGCCCACCTGCAATCCGGACAAGCTGAATCACGGCGTCACGGTAGTGGGCTACGGCACGGAATCCGGCAAGGATTTCTGGCTGGTGAAGAACTCCTGGAGCACCAAGTGGGGTGACAAGGGCTACATCAAAATGCTGAGGAACGGAAACAACCAGTGCGGCATCTGCACAATTCCCGTCTACCCGACGCTTTAATAGGGACCTTGGAGATTATTTTTAATTCCTATAACTTAAAGATATATTTATGCAGAGTATTAGTAATATCATATTGAAATATTATTCCCAATCTGTAAAAGTTTATTATTTTATTGGAAATTTTGTAATAAACAACCTATTAAAATTCCCAAAAGTAGTAGACAATAAATGAAGTACACTTTGGCTCCTAATGAAATCCCTGCCAAATCTGACGGAACATGACAAAAATGTTAAGGACTCTCGGTGGCCCCTGACTCTGAAAAGGTTAAATATGTACGCCATGTTCACAAACTCGTAATGTTGTTTCGTGGCCGGGAGAAAAACCAAAAAAGAAAAAAATGGAAACAACAAAAAAGAAAACAATGGCAGCATCGCGAACAACAGAGCCCGTCTTGTTGGCCCGAAAAACCAAATCACAAATATTGTTTGACCCTCATTATGTTTGAAATTTGCTTTTCCAGGCCCAGCCAGCGAACACGAGCACATTAAAGATAGGATGAACCAAGGAGGGAGTTGAATTGGGAAGGACCGAAGGCGTAAATATGCTTACTAAAATATTTGAAAAATACTGAAGGGATTATTTATTGATTTAATAAAAAATGAAATACATTTCTTGTGCTACTAACGGTTTTTTTAACGACGAATAAAAAGTCTAGAGGTAATGCTTTCTCCTGTATATGTTACACATTTATAAATAGTTTCCTTCTTAAGGTGTTCCATTTTTTTAGTAGCAACCTTAGTAGCCATAGAAATTATTTCCAATCTAAAAACGTTTGAGGAAACCCATTCACAAGTTGTCCTGTGACCCAGAGCAGAGAGAGTATCCCTTTCTGGTCTCCAGTTAAAGGGGGAACCGACTAAACGGCATAGAAGAGGGTCGAACAAGAGCCAGGACAGAAAACAAGGGCGGCCTGTAACTAAGTAAGATGTGCACAAAGTTAGTTTTGCCTTTCTTGTTCGCCTTTCTTTTTCTTTCCCTTCCCCTCCTCACTTTCTCTCCCCGCTCGTAAACTCATTTGCCTGGCATGCTGACAAGAACAGCCCAAGTCCTGTGCCCAGCAAAAAAAATACAAGAACTTCAACAGCAGTGGCAATAGCATCGCCGGCGGCAAGTTTACAGAAAATACACCAAAGTAAACATCTTCGGCCCGTGGGCAGCAGCCCAGGCCAGGCCCGAAATGAGGCTCCCGCCCTCAAAGAAAATACAAAATAATACAATTTAATATAAACGCCTTGTTGGACGAGAACGGGGACGGGGGAGGGCGTCTCATTGAATTTTCCATGAAATGAAATGCCCGTCGCCGTCTGTTGTTGTTTCGCATTGACACGCGGCGAGGATAATACGCCCGAGCGTATGCAATGAAAAATTCAACTTTTGCATAATCTGGAAAAACTTGCGCACGCACGAAGGTAAACAAATTTGCACGGCCATCCCCCAGTTCCAG
>VNJO01007348.1:0-11730 GCA_008042535.1 Drosophila tani
TCCCTCGTAAGTTTCGCAAATCGTATGCTTGTCTGCGCATGAAGAGCGCAATTTGTTGGTCGCGACGCTCGTGCGTGTGTATTAGTGCGAAAATTTTCTTTACCAAACTTTGAACAAGAAAATTAACGCGTGATCGAAGTTTATAGCGATTTTTCGATTGTCGGGGTCACCACTTTGGCGTAGGTAAACGCCAAGACTTTTGTTTAACTTAAACAAACGCTTTATTGAATATATATAAACTTAACGATATGAAGTATGTACATGAGAGAGCTGCTCGTTTCGATCGCGCCACGATTGTCGTCGTTGCCAGCTCGCCAGACTTAGGTGGCGTTGCCAGATATCTGCGCTGCCACACAAATAACTTAGCTGGCGCCATCTGTTGGCCTTTGTCTGAAGCGCCCAGTCGGGTTTCTTGCCATCTCGCTTTCGCATAAAAGTTTTCAAATGTTAGGCTGCTTCTCCTCTTTATACTCTTTCAAAGTGTTTTATAATGTTATTATCAATTATTAAATTAAAGTAAAAAATTTATTAAATATATACTGTGTCACAGACATTTTCTTAAGAAATTTGGTGGAGTTTTATTGAAAATTTCGGCAGATTTAAAATTTCTTTAGAATGAATTCGGTTTCTTCCGGGAATTCTAAATTGGAATTTGGCTAGACGACATTTGTGTAATTTCCCAAACATACTATGATTTAATATATAAAATGGTATTTTTTAAGTTAGCAATAAGTTGTTTAAGGAATAATTTCTTTAACGGCAAAAAATCGAATTTGCCAAGAAAATAATTACAAGGGTATTAATCCTACGACCTTACCGATGCCTTTTTCCCATCTCGTTTTTGTTTGAAGTGGTTGTGTTGTCATCGCGTGTTCGCTAAACATTCTTGAAGTGTTTGCTGTTGTTGCAAGTTGCAAGTTGCTAGTTGCTAGTTGCTAGTTGCCGATGTTGTTAGTTCTTGGTGGCTTATGTTGCCAGTTGCCCGTTGCGTTGGCTGTTGGTATTGCACTTTTGGCTTATCTTATTGGGGAGGCCACGGCGACGACAAGGAAGTCATTAGCGAAAGGTTAGCCAACGAACTGACCCCTTTCTATGTTGCTCCCCAGGGGCACAATTTTTTTCATCAAACAAAAAGTAGATTTTCTCCTCTTAAGAAATTTTTGTAATATTAAAAAAGTTTCCACTTCAAACAGGGCCGCAGGAAATCGAAGAGAAACTGATTAAAATAAATCGCAAGTTTCGTTTCTTTTTTTTTGTTGAACTCAAACTTTGACTCAATTTCGATAATATATTGATTCTGGTCTCTTTCATCCAAAACATACAAATATATAGTAGAAATAAGCTCATGTCCGGCTGAAAGCAAAAGTTGCGCTCCAAAAACGAAGAACAAAGTTCAAATGCAAAATGCAGTCTTGAAATCAAAAGGCGAAAGCCAGCGAAAAGTTTGGAGGAGAATGTAAGTGCAGAAGCACTTTAAAAAATTCGTTCTTTTTATTTTTTATTCAATTGTAGAATTAAATTTTTTTTTATTTTACACATTACTATGCATATTAAGGAGGAGAATTTTATTTTGACAATGTTTTTAGAAATTTAACTATTTATTTTTTTTCAATAAAACTTTATATTTATTTTTAGTGTCGGCATAAAGGAACGGAAGGAAGCGAAATGAAATTTCTTCGGGAGTGAAGTGATATGCTCAAGCAGCAGCAACAACAAAGCCGAAAGTGAATGAAAGGCGGCGAAATAAATGAAAATGCAAAGCGGGATGAAGTTAAAAGTTTTGTAATAAGTGCAGCCCAAGGCAAGGACAGGGGCGTGGTTTCTGAGGGGGGAAAAGGGCGGAAGCACATCAGCTGCGACAGCTGCAAAGCCGCAACGCGATGGCTGAAACTTTGCCCTTTTCGCAAAATAAATGAGTAGAAGTTATACTAAAGAGCGGTAGGTATTAAATTCCAAACATGTTGATCCAAGAACGGAGCTACGTAATCCTTAGTGTAAGATGAGTCATTTAGTATATTAGTAAAAGATACTGTCTAGATAAGATTATACGTTTTTAAGCAATAAGAGACAATGGCGTAGCCAGTGTTTGGCGAAGGGGGCCTCGCATAGATACGCATTTAGTAGCGTTTAACAACAATTCCAAAATATATATTTTATTACAAAATATTTTAAAAGTAATTCAAAACAGAATATTCAAAGCCTCAAGCTATTTTTGTCAAAAATGACTTAAAAGTTTATTGAAATTTTCGGCAGCGCCCTTTCTACTCGTACGTTTACCACTAACGTAGATGCATACGTAACTCACCTTAATCAAGCGGCGATTGTTGCAGATTCCCCCTTATTCCGCCTCCTCCAGCGCCCAGGCAATGCAATTCAATCCGCCGGCCTCCTGCCCACAATAGTTAACAGCATTGTTACACTTTTAAACGGTATTTTTATACTAGGTACTCGCTGAGTTCTGAGGTATATTGTCATTATAATAAAACATTAGCTTTTTTGACTTTTTTATGAATAGATAACTACGATTTTGCATAGAGTATTCAAGATCATGCTGAGGGTATACAAAATACATATTAAACACGAAATATTATTAAATTTAAAAAATAAAACAAATAAACGACATTAATCAAATAAAAATTATGGACACAAATTCACAAAAACATGACACATTTCTTAACACAAAAGTATGTTTTTCAGCCTACAACTAATACTGAAAAATGACTTTGGCTTTGATCCCTCATAGAATTTTTGATCTGTTAGTTTAAATGACAAAATTTGTATGATTTCGATGCGGGGTATTTTACAGTCAGTGCCATTGACTGCAACGCTCTTTCTCGTTAAGTTTGAATATGCGGCAAAAGGTAAAAGCGAAGCGACGCAAAAAAACCGAAAACAAAAACCAGAAACAGAACCCCAAAAGCACTATATATGTTGAAGTACCAGAGGCACTAGCACCGCCGATGGACGCCTCCTGGTCGGGACCGCTGCGGTTCATTAGCGGCTCCAAATGCGATTTGCTCTCGATGCAGAGTCGCCCCTTTCCAGGAGGGAGTTGACTCGAACTAGAACACATGAGCACGTAATTTAGTAGCCGCTTTAGCGCTTTTGTGTGAAAATCACAACGGCAGCAGCCACATTGCACCAAAAACTCCAGTCCCCCACAACTGAGATGCGAATAACTGACTTGATTTAGAAAGGAAATTTACAAAGAAATTGTTGAATATATTAGGGAAATTTTAAGGGTTTAAATAAATTACTTATTTGTTCCTTAATTGAATTTTGTAATACTGGGATTATAAAGGAATACTTAAACTAAATATAAAGTCAGCAAGAAAAAACAAAAATATATTGGATCTTGAATTCTAAACCAAACATTATTTTTGCGTCTTGAAAACTGGTGAAATTAAAGAATTACTTAAGGTATTTATTAAGTCTGCGGATGAGTCCCCATTAAAACTGTAGCCTAATTTATGTTAAGAAACTTTATAGTTTTCATTAGTTAATTAATTATGTTGAACCTTTAAAACCTTATTTATTATGACCAAATGTAATCTACAATTTAAGTATACTAAAGAAATTTAAATATATTTTATATAATTATTTATTAATTAAAATCTGTAGAGCTTCTACCGGAAAAGGACCAACTTGGCATCGCTGACAGCCACCGCTCTCCGCACGACCTCTGCACCCCCGCCCCCACGTTGTTTATGGCCATGTGCCACATCGGGATCACATTCGGGCCACTTTTGTGTGTGGGTCCGGTTTGTGCCGTTAATTCCTTTTTATAAATAGCCAGCGATACAATGGCCCAGAGCCCACCTCCCCCAACCATCCGTCGCAGCGAAAATCTAATTTTATTTGCCATTTTGCTAGTTGCGAGGTTAGTCCAGGGCCAAAACTAATCAGTTTTTTTCCTGTTTTTGGCCAACATGCAAAGCCTGGACTTGGATTAAGACAGGCCTATTTCTTTTTTCTTGTATCTCTAGCCTGGGAAGATGGCAGAGGCCAAGTTCAGCCAGTTTCATATATAAATTACTTACTGCAGGATGGCACGGAGAGGACCGTCCGGAGGAAGGAGTAACACAATATAAGAGTTTCCATTTAATGGAATTATGAGTATTTGCGAATAATAAGGCACTTGTAAAGAAGAAACTTGTTTAAAGAATATTTGGAAATGTTTGTAAACTTTTTGCGAATTTATTTTTATAATAATTAATTCATTTTTTTGCTTCAATATAATAAATTAAATAATATGTTTATATAAATATAACAAAAATATGTTGTATGCGTTGTATTTTTATACATTTAAAAATGAACTGAAATTTGTTATCGATATAAGTATCGAAAAGTCATGTCCTAAACAGAATTAGGTCTGGTCACATTGATATAAGTGTGCCACCACCAGAAAAAAAGCAAAAAGACATAATAATTTATGATTTTATGAATAATTATAATTAAATTATAAATACAAAAATAAACAAAAAATTAATTGTTTTCTGGTATTTCGTAATAAAAAATTATAACTTAGATATTCAAACTAATCACATTTTTCTAATTAATAGAGAATTACAAGGCTAACAATGTTAAGTTAACAGCCACTACCAATTTTCTTTTAAAGCAAATTAAATTCCATCGCTGACGTTTGGCCAGTAGCGATAATTATTAGTCGAAAAAAGACAACCACTCATGCGATAGGAAATTTCTATTAAATCAAACCAATCAGACCACTCCAAGAGATTGCTGATAGTGCAGAAAAACCGAAATAAAACCCGAGGCTCTTCGTTCTCCTCAAAATATTGATTAATGGCAATCATATAAAAACGTAATAATACAAAAACACACAACCATTTCCGATTTAATCAGGCTCCGCTGAAATTTTCCGGAGTCCGCTTAGTGGCGGAGCTTGGCCAAAAGGGCCGCCAGGGTCATCTTGGGGTCGACATCGGCATCGCTGGCAACAGAGATGTCGGGGATCAGATCGGCATCGGCATGGACGGGCTCAGCTCCAGAAACCTTGGCCAACAGGGGCAGGGCCTTGAGACCTGCGATGGGCTTCTTGGGGATGACATCCGCATCGGAGGCCACCGAGATGTCGGGGATCAGATCGGCATCGGCACGGACCTGGGGCTCCACGGGCTCGGCTCCGGAAACCTTGGCCAACTGGATCAGATCTTTCAGGCCAGACTTCTTGGGGGCTTCATCCGCATCGGAGGCGACGGAGATATCAGGGATCAGATCGGCATCGGCACGGATTTGAGGCTCCACGGGCGCAGCGACAGACTGGGGAGCTTCATCCGCATCAGAGGCGACGGAGATGTCGGGGATCAAATCGGCATCGACGCTGGGAATAGCTCCGGCGACCTGGGCCAGCAGAGGCTTCTTCAGGCCAAAGGAGGCGCGCTTGGGGGTCTCATCGGCATCGGTGGCAACGGAAATGTCTGGGATCAGACCAGCATCAGCCTGGACGGACATATCGGGAATCTCGGCCAGCTTGGCAGCGATGATCTTGGCAATCGGAGCAGCCTTAAGCCAGGCAGCGCGCCTAACTGGAGTGTCATCGGCATCGGTGGCCACCGACATATCGGGCAGCACTCCGGCATCGGCCTGGACGGACATATCGGGAGCGTTGATGGCATCGGCCAGGACGGACATGTCCGGAATCATGTCCTGGAGCATGGCCTGCATCTTCCTGGCGATTTCTAGAAGGCAAAACAAATGCCGTGAATAATTTAATTTCTTGTAATTTTTTTTACGATTTTTGTTATTAAAGTATTTTATAAAAATGTATAATTATGACAAGTTTGTAAAAATATTTTTTTCAGTTTATAATAATTTTTTTTTATTTGGAATTATTGTCTTCATTTCACAATTTGCATATTATAATAATATTAATTAATTATAATTATTCCAAATCATGAAATTGGGATCTTTCAATTCGAATTACATATATATACTTTTTTTTAATTAGACGTTTTAAAAAGTCACTTTGATGAATCACTCTCTTTTTGGCTATTTTTTTTATAGCTCCATAATCAATAATTTTTTATTGTTCATTGTTTTGGCCTTTGTTATTTTTTTATCCCATAAAACACCTGCTTCTCTTACCTTCCATCTGGTGCAAATGGTGGACAGACTGGATCTCGTAGGTCACCAGGTGCCTGGCTGGGGGCACGAACCCGCCGCTGACCAGCGGAAGGATGAGCAGGGCGCAAATGGCAAAGTATTTCATGGTGTTCGTCTGGAATTGGACTGAGCCACGCCGCCACTTGAGGTGAGGTTTTATAGTGGCCTTATCGGGGCGCAATGACTCCCTTATTTATGGCCCCGATCGGGGCAGAGGCAGACCTCTCCAGATTAGATTCCACGAGCCGAAGTGTGCGAAAAGAGCAGCAAATTGGAGAGGATGCCTTGTAAATCTTGGCCGGTGGTTCACCGAAAACGGGAAGTATTGGATCCAATAACGTGACCGATCCAGTGGATTACGGATCCTACCCTAATCTTGATTTGCATCTCTGCACAGAGAACACCTATACCATTAAACATTTTTTCTAATTAAATTTTTAAATCTTTTATATACTAATTTATATTTAATATTTTTTTTAATAATTAAATAATGATAACAAATCATATTAGATGACAATATATTTTGGTTTTCCTATTTTTTGTTGTTCGCTATCTATGTTTGGGCATATATCTTATCTGCAGACTATCGATGACGTGGTGGCAAGGGGTTAAATCCACGTATATAGCTCGGACCCATGATTCATTCATAAAATTGCATCAGCAAATAAAGGTTAATATCAATCCTTAGATAAGCCAAGCGCAAGTCAGCATCTAAAAAACTTAAAGCCACGTAACCTTTAAAAAAATACCAAAACTATTTAAATGTTGTGTTTTTTTTTTAATAACGTTTATTTAAATTTAAGAAAGGAAAATATGCAACTGTAATTGATATTCGATTTCTCTTTACAGAACTTTTAAGCTTAACATACTAGGATTATTTTAATTATTATTTAAAGTAGTTTTCTTTCGTCCATTTCGATAACACAAAATTCGTTTTGGAAATTGTAATATTTTTCCCCGATTTCCTTGTAAATCAAATGTATGAAAAATAAGGCTTAGCTTTCGCAGCAAACAATGTGGGTGTGTGAATATTTAAGAACTTAAATACTATAAGCTTTTTTCTTGAGTGTAATTAGTAATTCTTTGTCTGTGTTTTGATCTCATTAAGATTCGTCGATTATATTTATCTTTAAGAAGATTAACTTTGATTTTTCATGGCATCATTTACATGCCCAGTATGTCGTCCGCATCTCCCACGTGATCCATTGGCTCATGCTTGAGACTGGCCATCGAGAAGTCATCCGCTGCAATGGTGGCTGCCGTCATGGAGGAGTACCTGGGCTTCTGGGCCTGAGACTGTTGAGGCTTATTTGCTGGCTTCTCGACCAGGAGCGACGACGAGCCCTTGGCATTGGCCACCACCAAGCTGCGCTTGAGGGCAGTGGACTGAGACGTCGAGGATCCCTCACCAGATCCCGAGGATGCCGTAGACCCCGGGGAGACTGCTGCTGCTGCTGCCGGCTTGGGCTGAGCAAAATCCTTGAAGGCCCCGCCCTGGACGTTCGTAATCTGCGGTGTCTTCTGGGGTGTCGTGGCGGTCCCGCCAGAGCTTGGTGATGGCTGCTTCTGGAGGCCAGGAGGATTTCCTATGGACTTCCTCACCAGCAAGCTGTTGCCTTGCGGCGTTACAATATGTTGGACCCCAGGACCGACCGAGTAGCGAGGTCGCTGAGTGGGTGGCACCATCGGTTGGCCCGGGCCCAACATGCGCCTCTTCAGCGCAGCCGCCTCCATGGGATTGAGGTTGATATTCAGGGAGCTGGCATTGGCGGGCGCCTGGTTGAGGGGTAGGCCATTGGGCCCCTGATTACCATTGCTGCAAATTGAATACCTGCGGGCCAGGGCGCGTGCCTTCAGCGACGGTCCACTCTTGACCGCTTGCACGCTGTTCGGGTGCCCGAAGAGGGTGTTGATCGACGATCCCTGCGGGCGCACCGCGGCCACAATGGTGCCTCCCTTGGGACTGGCTGGCGGTATATGAGCCGACCTCACCACGCTGTGTTCGCTGTCCACGCTGTCCTTGCGCAGATCCTCCAGCGAGGCGCTGATATTCCCGCCATTCGGCTTGCCGTTCGTCGTCTGCAGGAACCTGTACAGCTTCTTCTCGCCTCCCGGGCTGGCCGCGTTGCTGGATACAATCTCCCCCCCATGGCCCTGCTTGTAGACCCGCTGGATCAGGTGGCGTGGTATGTTCACGCTCCGGGTTCCCCTAAGGATATCCGAACCGGGAACTCCAGTAAAGCAAACTCCTTCCTTTGACTGCAACTGTGCCGGCTGCTGAGCCTGAGCTTGAGCCTGAGCTTGAGCCTGCGGCTGACCGCGTGGGGACACCTTGGCCGCACTCACCATGCTCACCAGCTCTCTAATCAGACGAAGTTCCGGATTCGAGACGTGCTCAAAGCCCGACGGGGTGTTTATGTTGAAATGCTGCAGCTCCCCGGCCTCGGGGAAGTCGGTGGCATCATCGAAGGTCTCCATCAGGGCCTGGAATACCTTCTTCTTGAAATGCATCTTCTGGCGGGCGTTCATCTCCTTCATCTGCGGCTTTATCATCTCCAGGAAGTGATCGTCGGAAAAGACGTCCTGGCACTCGGTTTGAGTTGTCCGATCGGATCGCTTCACCAGAGCGAGATGCTGTGACACCGAAATTGAAGAACCTGGGGCCGAGCTGGTGGCCACACCGGTGATCACGGTGCGCGCGGGACTGCTGTTCCTGCTGGGTGTAGTGGTGCTAGCGGTGGCGCTGCTGCTCGAGCTGGGACTGTAGTTCATTAGCCCCTTGTTCTCCGACGATTTCAGTTGCTGAGTGGTGTTGCCAACTTTGGTGGTCACGTTTCCAGTGATGTTGGTGTTGTTGGTGGGATTAGTTCCCTTATTGGCAACGGGCAAGCCAGGGCCAGTATTCCCGGTGGGGCTGGGCTTGCTGATGGTCAAAACGTTGGAAGCACTCGGTGACTGCTGTCTCACTGGTGCGCCCGTCAATCGCTGCGGCAGCTCCAGCTTCTTGGGCGGCCTGCCTACGCCCCTTCTGGGCGGAGCCGTCGGCGTCTCCTGTGGGTTGCCACCAGTAGCAGTCCCGCGTCTGGGATAGACTACCGGCTGCCTTAGCGGCTGACTTTGACTCATTGTCTGCCTGAGATTTTGCCTTCCTTCGGCTGAAGGCACCGCAGGCCGAGGGAAGATGTCATCTTGGAGTGCGCTTACTTTCTTAACCTGCACCGACTTGGTGGCCATCACTGTCCTGGGCACTGGTGTCATCTTAACGGGCGATGTGGAGCTCCTCATGCTCTGTCCGACCGCCATGGAAATGGATTTGGTGCGCTGGAAGCGCGTGAGCCTCTGGGCTTGGGTGGGCTTCTTAATGGGAGCCTCCTTGAGCCGGCGTAGACGACGACTGGGCGACTGCGTGCTGTCCCTTCGGCGCAGGATCTTAGCGGCGGTTTCGTCAATGTTTTCCTCCATAGTTCTTTCCTCCAGGGGATCCCCCAGACTGGAGTCGTCAGCCTCGGGTTGCTCGCCTCTCGGAAATGTCGAGTTCTTCTTGCCAATGATCAGCAAATGGGGCTCTTTGTTCTGTTTGATAAAGAACTCGGACTGACTAGCCGGCGAGTCTGCGCTCTTCTCTGCGCTCTTTTCCTTCTCCTTCTCCTTGGACTCTTTCTCCTTTACTTCCTGAAGCGATTCTTCGTCTTCGAAATCAAAGTTGTCCAGCTGCTCCAGATGCTCCTCTTCTATGGAATCCTCGCCTTCCTGGTCTGACTGCAAGTAACTGTCCTGATAGGACTCCTCCAATTCCTCCAGCTTCTTTTCAACGGACTTTTCCTGAGCCGCTTTCTTTTGTTTTGGTTTCTCCTTGGTTTTATCTTTTTCCACTTGCTTGCTAGAAGGGTCCTCTTCCCTGAGAAGTTGAGTCACCGATGATTCCCTGTTGACTGGCTTGTCGTCAGGAGTGGCGTCTCCTTTTACGGACGACGGATAATTGTCCCTGCTCTCGCTGTCCCTGTTGCTGTCCCTATCCCTCTCCGATCCGCTGCGGGACTCGGCTTCGGGGTTTGCGTCGGCCAAGTTCAGATGGCGGTCCAGAAAGCGTAGCTCTTCTGCCAACGGATATGGGAATCGACGCTGTCCTTGTCGTCGCCGATTGGCGTCCGAGTTACACCAGCGGGTGTAATCGTTACGCAGCTGACGCCAGCGCCGCTTGCACTTTTCCACTGCAACGAAAGGGAGCGAGGGAGTCAGTTAGATGGTACAGGTAAAAAATTAAAATAAATCTGAATATATCAGGTAGCACCCAATGTTCGGCAGATGGTGTTTCCACCCCCTGATTGGGCTGTAAACGTTACCGAAAATCCCAGGCCATAATATCCCAAGCCCCTAAAATCGCAAATCCTTGATCTCTTATTTCTGACCTGTAAAGGTCTCTGCCTGATCTTATTTCGACAATCAGCAGCGATTTCAATAAGCCAGGTAATAGGTTAAACCTTCTTCAAATAATAAACTTAACATTTTTGTTAGTCAAGAAATCATTTTAAAAGTGTTCATTAAAGAATCGTATTCGGGTAATAGCTTTTCAGACCTTTGATGCACTGCGGAAAAATAATTTTTTTAGTTTGACTATCTTATTTTTTTATTAACGCCCCAAAATTTGAAAACCTTTCTTTCTTAATTACCGTACCAAAAACTGTTAAAAAGTACTACTTACTATTGTAATTAAAAACAAACAAAAAACGTTTGAGGCAGCGAAAAAATAAATCCAAAAGGCCCAACTTAATCAAACATTAAATTGAATATAGGAACTGAAAGAAAATTGTCTCACTTCTTATAATAATTTAGTTGCTTACTTAAAGTGTGTTGTACTTAATAAAAATATGGCGTATTGATGCAAATTTAACCATACATTTTTTTATGTATTATCTTTATGTCATTAATTGCATTAAAGTTGCACAAAAGTTAGAAAATTAGCAATTTATGCAAAATCTTTAGTATTTATTTTTTAATTCTGCTTTTTAAACTTATTTGGTAAAAGCAACAAATTTAAATATTTCTTAATTTTTTTTTTTTATTAACAAAAATATAAAATTTATACATAATGAACGTACTTTTTTATGAATAAAGTTATTATTTTAAATAGGAATAATTATATTCCTACCTAATTTTTTGTTGAATTCACAACACAACCAACATTAATACAAGAACAAAGTCATTCTTATTATGCATTGACAGCTGCAAAGTTTTTCTAGAACAAACAAATGCCAAAACCATTGTCAAGGTGCACGTAAAGTATGTTTGCATCAATCTCCACATGTACACTTATTACATCAATAAGTAATAAAGAGTCACACTTAAAGATTCTTGAAAAATGCGTTTAAGCACTGATGAGAAAATTTAGAAATAAAGATTCATAGTAAAGAGAATGATTCGATAACACGACGTTATCAAAATCGACACAGTTGCATGGAGTAAAAATATCGATAAGATACCATCACGAAATATATACATACATACAGTACTGGACAAAATAATAAGTACATAGGCATGGTGCAACTTTGATTGGTTATTGCTCGATTCTTTTTGAATATATGCATGCCAATTGTTTATATATTGAAA